>JAOEGS010017385.1:0-36240 GCA_025447755.1 Corythornis vintsioides | reverse complement strand
GGAGATCAAGCAGGAGCTGTTCCTAACTTAATCAGCTGTGAGAGTTTTAAGCACAGTCAGAGAAGAACAGGAGAGAGGAGCTGTCATTGAAGCATCCCTGCACTGCTCCACAGCAAACTAAGGTGGTATTATAATAATATTATAATAATACTGGCCATATTTTGGTGTTAAAACAGTGAGGAAGTCTGTCCAATGCCAGTATTTGTATTGGACATCAGCTTCTTTTTTTTTCCCCTCCTCCTGCTTCCCCAACATTTAATTCCAAAGAACCCAGGGTTAGCTTTCCTGTCATGTTTTGGTGATTTGTGTTGAAGAGGACAACCTTTGTGCTTTAGAAGTAATTTATTATAGTGCTGTCAACAGCAGTTAAAAGGGTATTGTTGGTTCTGTCTGCAAAAGATGAGAGGGCTTCTCTTGGCTTTTGAATGAAGAAGTAGCTCTTACATGTCTAATGCTAAAAGCATACTGACATCTGGGCCTGTGGCATGGGGCCAGCTGTTAAGTAACAGTTATAGGTGAGAGAAGTATTTAATTGGAACTGAGTTTAAGCAGTAATGAGCCAGCTTTGATTCTGCAGGAGCTGTTGTGTGTCTGCTATACAGTATGTGCACAGTGCTCTCAGAAAACCTGTTTCCACAGATCACAGGCTGTGAGCAAGTCCTTGGTGACTTAGTGTCTGAGAGCAGATTGTGTACCAAAGGGTCAGAGCATGATGTGATCAGGGCAGCAAGGCTGTTGCCTGTAGGCTGAGTGGAAGTTGAGGAGAGCACAAGTCACCACTGCCACAGTAAGTTTTACAACAGCAGGAGACTACAAACTGTATAGGATTCTATTCATGTGATTCTGCCTGTTAGTGGAGCTGCCAGACAATCTGGCCTTCCATCCTGGTACCTAAAACTGGTATTCTTTTGTTACATGGGGTTTTTTCTTCTTTTATAGTATGTAAGATAGGCCCTAGATTGCAATTTCTACCATTAAGTTTTAATTATGCAAATCTTCATCTCGATGGATAACCTGTAACTTGGGTATAGAGCAGACTGTATGTAGGAAATGTTTACACCCACACCTGCAGTGCTGCATGTGGCCCTTGCTGTGTGGCACAAATGCCAGGTGACACATGAGAAGAAATGGCTCTAGCAGAGTTGTGCAGAGGGGCAGGCAGTGCAGGGAGAAACCACTGAGGAGCCCAGCACTCCCACTTTGCTTCCACAGGCTTGGCAAACATGAGCAGTCCCTTTGCCTTGCACCTCACCTTTCCCAGAGTGCTGAGGGCTGCAGGGTGACATGAGGACAGGAGGTAGTGGCAGCTTCTGCCATGGAGCAAAGGAGATGGAGGGGAAAAAAAAAAGAGAACAAAAACCTGAACTGCTGCACTAACTATTTTGTCATGTCCAGGCAGTGTCAGTGTTTGAACTGGATGAAATCCCTGATGTGCTGTGTGGCTGCAGTAACAGCTGCTCTTACTGATGTTCTGTGTCTATCTCCAGATGCTCCTTCTGTCTCTTCTAGTTAAAGTCTTAATGACATCATGCTTACTATTATGTTGTGATCCTGAACTGCAGGCTACATGTTGGATCATCCTCTTGGCTTCCCTAGCTCAAGGCCATTTGAATATCTTTTCTAATTGCTGGTGTGAAGCCCTTCACTTATTCCAGTTGTGTTTCCATTCTGAGACTGGCAGTGGGTGTAAGTGAGCAGGGAACTGCCCAGGAGCCATCTCCCTTTCTGCCATGCACTGCACAGCTCTCTGCCTGTGAGAGGGCCCTGCTTCATGTCTCAACAGCCAGGAGACATGAGGGCAGCCCAGCTTCACCCCCCTGTGATCAGTCATTGCTGTCACATCATGTGTGACTGACTCACCTCTGCCATGCAGTTACCACTTGGAAAACTGTGGCATAATTGATTGCCATCTGTAAAACATGAGGCTGGAGGTGATTAGTTTGTTTTCAAGTGCTGGTATTTTGCAAGGACAAAATTGACACTGCCTTTCATCCAAGCAAAGCAAACAGAAGACAGTAGCTAAAGTTGGGAAGCCATCTCTGGAGATGAGCTAGTCCAGACTTCCAGCTCACAGCAGCTTGCTCAGGGCCATGTCCCATTGGGTTTTGAATACTCCTAGGGATGGAGGCTCCACAGCCTCCCTGGGCAGCCTGTGCCAGTGTGCTTTTTATGCTTAGAGGGAACCTCCAGTGTTTCTGCTTGTACATATTGCCTTCTGTCCTGTCACTGGGCACCACTGAGAGGCACCTGGCTCTGCTGTACACCCTTCCCTTCAGATACTGATGTACATGGGTAAGATGGCTCCACACTTCTCTTCCCCAGGCTGTGAACAGTCCCAGCTCTCAGCCTCTCTTTATGAGCAAGATGCTCCCTCTGCTCCCTTAATTATGTAGCCTTCAGTGGCTTCACTTTAGTATCTGTGTGTCTCTCTTGTACTGGGGAGCCCAAACTGGACCCAGCACTGCAGATGTGTCTCTGCACATGACCAGTGCTGAGCAGGGTGAGGATCATCATCTCCCTTGACCAGCTGGAAATACACTTCCTAATACAGCCCTGGGCAGCTTTGTCTTCATTTCTCACAAGGGCACACTGCTTGTGTCTCTCAGGAAGACCAGGTCCTTCTCTGCAAAGCTGCTTTCTATCTTCTTGCTTAAATAATATATTCAGCTTTTTCAGCTTGCCCTACTTACAGTCACAACATGTGTTCAGTAGTCTGTGCTCCACTTCCAAATGAGTTGCTTGAAGCACAAGAGAGAAATAGCTATTCCAAAAGCAATGGTTTTCTATGGTTGATCTGGTAGCACTAAGTTACAGCTAGGCAAAGTGCAACTGGTGAAGCACAGGGCAGCACCGGTTACCAGCTGCCAGCCTTCTCCCATTCCTGTGCCAAGGAGCAGCAACTAGCAAGCACAAGGTTCTGTCAGCCCTGCTGCTGCCAGCTGATGGCTGGTACTGGTGTGAAGCCTCTGGGTGCTCTTGGTGATCTCAGGCTGATTTGCCCTGTGGCTGGTGAGGCTTTGTTCAGGGCTCTCTGGTGAGGCTTTGGTCAGGGTCCTCTTGGAGAGCTTGAACATCAATGGGAACAAGATGTTTAGAACAGCTCACACAAATAGGCCTTTTCAGCATCAGTCAGCAAGAACATGGGATTTAGGGGCTTAAGAGTGGTTGGTGGTTTTTTTGTTTAATTGGGTTTTTTGATTGATGTTTTGTTTGATTATTTGGGGTTTTTTTTTTTAGATGTGGTCTGAGTAGAGGAAAGGTTCATGACTCCCAGACAGGTTTAGGCTTAAGGTCTTTCTGGATATGTACAATTACCTGAGCAGAAGTTTGGGGAATAATAGATTTTGGGCAGCTAATCCTCTTTATTAAACAAACAAACAAACAAAATACCCCAAAAACAAAACAACAAAAAAAGCAGAACAGTGAGGGAAGGGAGAGAGCTTTGGCTAAACTGCATTTCAGTTACAGTGACAGTCACTTCATTATAAATAATTATATAAAAGAAAACACAAATCCCTGTGCATGGTGAATTATTGCCACTAAATCAACTAGGAAAGTATTTTAAATTAACCTGACTTCTTGTAATGAGCTGTAGTTGAAGTTGTCATGTTCTACCAGGAGCTGCCCTGCCCTTTCCCAGCCTGTGCTCCTGCAGGCAGGGGGCTGGGTTGAAGGCAGGCAGAATTCTGTACCCATCTCACACCTCGTGTGCAGCTACATTGGTACATTTTGTCACTTGTCCCCTGGGAGCTGGTACCTCCAGTGGCCCCAGAGCAGCCCTGTGTCACTCACAGCCTTGTCCAGTCACCAGGGCTGAGCACACTGGGCCTAGGCCTCAGCCCGCCTGTGGGCTCATGGCCTGCTCCCTGTGGCCTCAGCCTGCCCCAGGTGCCCTCTTCCCGCCTCAGGTGCCCTCTTCCCTGCTGAGGAGGGGGGGTGTCCAAGCCCAAAGCCACTCCTTAAATTCCTTGGGCAGATGCCTTTCATCAAAGGCTACAGAGGGGTAGTTACAGGTAATGCTGTGCTGCTATAAGGCTGGGAACACCATTAGTCACTGTCACCACACGACCCCCAAACAGACTTTTGGTTTCTGTCTGGCAACTGTTTTTTCATTTCTGTTCCAGCATCTGTGGGTGTCAGATGGATGATCGGTGTGACAGAGATTAACAAGGGCTCCACCTATGGCAACAATGACAACAAGCAGAAACAAAAGTAGGATCTTCAGAGACTGCTTCAATCCAAAGGGAACAAATGCAACCTCGGAAAACTCTTAAGTGCATATCATGGTCCTTCAGGTGAGAGCAGGGGAAGGGTAGGATGAGCAATTGCCACACATAGCTGAATTTGTGCCCTGTTATTTTTCTCTGGGGATTGGGGCTGGATGACACGCTCGGAAGATGTGCTCCTTCCAATACTTCCCACCACAGGTTTGCATTTGGTTGGTTGGTTTGTTTTCCTATGAAGTGTCTTAAGTTTTGAAGAAAAAAAACCGTGATTTAAAAAATCCTATGTGCTTATATGGTGAGACTCCCCCTGGAAACTAACCAGAGGTGCAGGCTTTATCTTTCTGAACTTGCTCTAAGGAATGCATAAATGTCAGAGGATTTTTACAAGATGATTACAATTGACAGTTGTGTAGATCAGATGTTAACAGATTAACAACCATAATCAGACAATGTTAAAAATCCACCACGCTGCTCTGCTTGGTTGTGCCAGTATCTGCAGCAGCTCTACTGAACTGGCAGACTGGCAGCACATCCACAGCTGGCAGCACAGGGGCCCTTCAAACCTGCAGCCAGTACCCAGCTGAGGGCCCACTCTGTTCCAGTGGAGCCTGGGGTGGAATTGGGCCTTGTGGCCTGAGCAGAGCTGCCACCTGCCACATCTGTCCCTGGGCAGTGCATCAGAGGGACAGCTGAAAGCTGTAATTCTTTTGAGAGTAAATGCCATTTCTAGTTTGGAAAAATGGAAGAAATAAAATTCCTTTGAGCTTTAAACACTGATTGAAACTCTAGGCCTTCCTAACTGTGGTGGAAACAGAAGATCTGGGTATGCTGTAACTAAGTAATGCAAAGCTTGCATTAAAAGTTATGCCTCACACCCATACTGTTGTGAGCCCAATTACTCTGCTTGTCTGGCTTTTCTGATAAATTAGTTTACGTGGTGCCTCATAACAGTCAGCCTGAGGTAGCAGTTAAATTATCTTTTGCTTTTCTTCTGGGGAGGAAAGGGGAAGAAGGAGGGAGACCTAGGACAGTGGTATGGCTTTGTTTTTTTTTATAGCTAGCTGGAAATGCTTTGGCACCTTCCTAAATTAAATTAGAATCAAGTTCCTTGAGAAAACTCTGTTGCTCTGCCCTGCTTGGTTCTGATTCCAGGGCAGCCTCCTCTGTTTTTTTTAAACTTGAAAAATTAAGGGTATGCAAGTTACTAAAGAGCTTACTTAAATAAAAAGGGTGGAGTTGTAACTACCAGCAGTTATAATTGGAAAAAAAGAAACCCCACCAAAATCTTTTAAAAATCTAAAGAGACTGGCAGTGAGCAGTGGGGATGATGACTGGCACTTCCAACCATGGAACATTTCCACAGCACACAGGACTAAACCACCCTAGTCCAGCATTGAACAGACTGTGTGCTTAGAAAACCAAGTGAGCAGCCTTAGTTCTGGCAGCTGGTATGGAAAAAAAATAAAAGCACATTTTTTCCTGAAATAAAACTGAGGCCAAAAGACCCAGGAGCTAATACAAGAGAACATGAATAATTCTGGAAATACACATTTGCTGTTCAGTACTTCAGAGCATCTAGAACCCAGTCTCAGTATGTAGCACCTAGAGAGCAGGTACAGCAGTGCTGGGGGCTGCTAGTGCAGTTTTTTGAGAAAGGGGACAGTAAAATACACCCTGTGACAGAGGGACTAGTTCTGGGGGCTTTTTTACCCTCCCACATGTATTCCCTAGGCTCTGAAGCTTTCTGGAACAGGTTCTATGATGTCATGAACATAAACATGGGTGGGGTTTAGTGTAGAGCTCCACCATGTGAAATAGAGTCTGAGGTGGAAAAATACTTCCCTGCTTATAAAGCTGTTCTTTTAATAAAGCACTCTATGCCCTGCCCTCTACTTGCAACAACAGTCTTAGCAGTGGACAACTGCCATCCAGCTCTCATTCTAGTCCTGGCACCTTACTGGGCCAGGCCTGAAGACACCATAGGGCGAGGCTTTACAAAAGGCAGGGAGGAGAGAGGAGAGATCTTCCTCTAAGCTGCAGCCTTTTCCTGTAAAACTTACCTGGTAGGTACAGTGGGCTTTGCTCAGGGTGGCAGAGTGAACCCTGGATACAGAGGGGAGCAGTTCTGAGCAGCAAATCCACCTTCATCTTGTGCTGGAGACTCACCCCTGGTTTAACAGGCTGGCAGGGAGACATTTTACATTGCTGATGAAGCTCAGTCCTCTCCAGCTGCATGCAGTGACACTTCTCCCAGAGGAAAATACCAAACATGTAAATACTTTAAGTATTTAGACTATTTCATACCCATTTCTCTGGGACCAGCCCTTAGAAGAGGCTGAGGGCCAAACATGCCACTCCTGGCTCCATCCTCCTGAGCACTTCCAGAAGTCTCAGTGTGCAGGGACCACACCACTCAGCCCCTCCAGGGCTCACTGGCAAACAGAGGAAGCTTTTAATGGTACTTGCCCAAGTTCAACTAGTCCAGTTCACTGTAGTCAAAAGAATGACATGACATTAAGGAAAGTGTTTGCCCCTCATCCCCACAAGCAACTCTGTGTTCTACAACTGCCTTAACAAAAGTAGTCTTAATGTTTGTTTATACAAAAATAAAAGTATAAAAAAGCTGATGTGCAATAAATGAGTTTTCTTTTGGTTGTCACCAACAAACTAGTTCCATTTTGCTTTCCACCTCTGTCCTGGCTCCTAAAAGCTTCTCCACAGTTCCTGTTTGTGTACGTGGGCACCTGAAATAAGGTAAGGAGGACACAGCCTGCTTGGATTCTTCTGATTCACCACACAGTGAACACACAGCAGGCTGGGGAAGGCTTTCACCTCAGGTACTTTGATCATCCATTGCCAAGGATGACAACATAGTTCCCCTCCTAGCACAACTGCACATAGTAAAGAGAAGGGAAGGTCCTTGTCAGTTCACCACTGTAGGTATTTTGAGTGTAGACAGGATGCAAAGGTGACCTGCACAACTGTGCAGAGCTGCAGAGATTTAAATGTCAGGTTGTCTCAGCAACTCACCCAGCTGCTAACAGCAACCTCACCCCTGTAACAAGCCAAGGATTTGGGGATTAAGAGGAGAGACAGGACTTTAGAACAAAGGTAACTATTAAAAACAAGTTCTCTGCTTTATGTTTCCCGTTTTAAGGGCTAGAACTGCCACAGGAATATGCAAACTTGTGCTGATGATTAACATTAACTGTTTTAAAGTCATCTGTAATAGGAAGTCAAAGTAACTAGATCAAGTGTTGCAGACTGTTGTTTCCTCTAATTGCTAACTAACTACTTCTAACCCCTCTCCATTTGCTGAGGCTGACACTTGGGAGTTAGTGAGGAGAAGTCCAGGATCAGAAACCAGTTTTACAGAGGTGAAAGTTCTTGTTTTTGCCAAACAGAACACAAGAATCATCTTAACTGAGTCTCTTCTTGGCCACAAAAATGCCATACTGACACTCCCTGCTCATACTACTACCTGCAAAGAGGCAGTTACTTCAGACCATGACTCTATCCCCTGTAGGATAGGCAGTGTTAGGAAGTGCACATCACCTTATTTCCTCAGGAGGGGATGAAGAGAGGACACCTTAATCTACTATTACCTGTACAGGAAGCATCTCATACTGCACATCTTGAACTTGACAAAACACTGACTGTTGGCAATATAATAGGAGCTTATTCCAGTTATTAGCTGTCTGAAACAAGTGTTGAGAAAAAAGTTATGTACATTTTGATTTTCAGAAAAAAAAAAAAAACCTTCACCACCAACTCCTAAAATAAACCATTTATTGAGAAAAAACTTTTTTAAAATTTCATTAATCAGCCTTGTGCATAACAAATCTGAAGCTTGCCAAAAACAAATAAACAAAAAAACCAGTAAAAGTTCACAGTCAGTGCACTCAACAAACAGATTAAAAAACAAGGTCCATAACGCCTGGTAACACTACAGCATTTTTCTGAACCTAAAGAGTTCAAAAATACTACATATTAACATTACAGTTCTCAATCAACTGAGAAACAGGAGAAAGAACAAAAAAAAGGTATGGTCCATATACAGTAGTAATGGCACTTTCACTGAAACATGCAGCTTCTTCCAACTTGCAAACACTGTCACGTGAGCAACATGTGCCAAGTAAAAGGTACAGGAGCAGCAGAGAAAGTGACGCTCGTCACTTGTGCAGTCGTTGTAAGTTCAACTTTGAGACTGTTCCTCAGCACAGTCTTTATGTAAATATTACATACAGTAGTGATTAAAAGATATCTTGCCAGAATAAAAAAAGGCCAGAGATTGAGTAACTTCATTCTTCATCTGTGCAAACCTGTGAAGGGGACAAAAATAAAGCCCAAACAATTAATTTTCTCTGTACTGCAGCAAGATGACAGCAGGTAAATACTTTAGCACCTTTGCTGAGCATCTTGGAAGCTTTCTTCTTTCTCCCTTGCTATACAGATAATGAATTCTAGGTCTTGGTACATGACTACCCACATTTCCACTGGCACCACGCAACTCTTGCATGCCTCAAGAAGCCCCTGTGACAGGTGGCATCTGGCTGCAGTTGCACTGATGAGAGGGGTGAGTATGACAACCCAAGACACACTGGTGCTGACCCAGAACTCCAATGAACTGCTACTGAACTGGAGCTTGGCAAGACTTTTTACCATGAAGACAATGCATCTCCTGCAGCAGTGACAGTTACATGGCACACACCAGGTTATTTTAGTCAAGTATTTGCTAGCAACAGCCATGTGCTTCTGAAGCTGCTGGACCTTGTTTTCTGGACAGCATCAACCTGATAGCCAGTGGCACAGCTGCAGACAGCAAAGCCAACTGAAACCTTTCTGCTTCCCACCTGCAGTGTCTGCAGCCAAAGCCCTGAGACAAACCTTGACGAAAGGGTGATCGAGGAGCTGGCTGGCTGTCCACCTCATCTTCGGGTCGCTTTCCAAGCAGTGACAAAGGAAGTCTTTCCCTTCTGGACTCACTTTGTCAGGAATAGGAGGTTTGTGACCCATCCCCACTTTATACATGATCTGGAAGTTGTGCTCATATTCGTGCCAAGGCCTCTGCAACAGATAACAGCATTGCTAAGTGCAAGGTGTAGGGAGTAACTCGCTGTGTAACAGAGAATGCATTGCTGTACCCCAGGAAAATAAACATTACCCCAGTACTTGCAGACTTAATTGTGACAAATTGCTGGAAGTTGCACCTGAATTTGCAGAGAAGCTTTTAAGAAGAGGTTATGCTCATTGAGTCCCTACCTTGCCAGTGACCATCTCTATAACAACGCAGCCCAGGCTCCAGATGTCTGCTGCACGCCCATGTCCTTCTCCTTTGGCTCTGGTGATCACTTCTGGAGCCATGTAAGCTTTGGAACAACACACACCACCGTGTCAGTTCATGCAGCAGAAGGAACAGCAAACACCAAGTGACTAACTGGGCAAACCAGATGCTTTCTAATACTCCTCTAATAAATTGCAGATCAGCTTTTCTTGCCAAGTTTTGCCATTTGCTGGCTTCTTTGCCACATTTGCAGCATTAACTGCCTTCCACTTAACCTAACTTTGAAAGGTTATGGTGAAAATGCTTTCAACTCTTTTCATTAAAAAAAAAACAAAATAGATTAAGTAGCTGTCAAGGCAGAACAGCACTGTATTAGTAATACACAAGCCCAGAAAGCCCAGGCTCCAACATCTTTGCAGTTACCAGACAAATGCAATTTTACCTCTACAGCTACATCATTCACCAGTTCTTTTGGCTTCTGGATGCAAAGCACAATTAACTAGCTACAGTAAAATCAATTTTCCCTGAAACATGTCATTTTAACTCCAGCTCAGACTTTCAGCAGATAAATCTTCTTCTAGCAGACATAACTAGACATCTGCCTAGCACATGCATCCTTACCTGCAGTCCCTAAAGTACTGTTCACTTCTCCAGGCATTGTCTGAGTGTTGTTCTTCAGTTTCACTGAGCAGCCAAAGTCTCCTAGTTTAATCAGACCAGCTGAGGTAAGAAAGATGTTGGCTCCTAGGAAACACAAGGAAAAAAAAGTAGGTCTTGTTAAACTAGTGCTGAATTGAGCAATGAGGGGTTCTCAGTATACTTCTGGAAGTTAACACAGTAGGTAACTGCTGAATTTGGACTGAAGTCTTTACCCATGGAACGTGAGAACATCAAAGATGTTCCCCAAAGGGTACATTAACATTAGCCAATGGGATTTGGAGAGTTTTGTTAACACTAAGTGTGCTGGAAGTTGAAAATAAGAAGTGTACAAAACACAAAGCAGTACAGCAGGCAAACTCATCAGCTTTCAAATATATCCTCGTTGTAAGAAACTACTCCTGGAATTTCTGAATCCCGGGGATGCCATTGCTGTGAACCTCCCACTAGCCATCTTTTCAGTGACTCAAGACAGATGCTGTCACAACTGTGTCATCACAGCTGACTTGAAAAATGGATCTCAGAGTGTTTTACTTCACACACTACCAAGCACCCACTCCTACTGTGCTCTGCTTCCAGAAGATTTCTGAAGGAGGGCCACTGTTACAACTGCTGGCTACACTGCCAGCTTACACTAGAAAAAACTGCCCTAGTGGAGCTGAATATCTCCAGGGGGCATCTGCAGTTGGCTTCAAGTCACTTGCACTACACAACACTGCAAAATACACAAGTGGTTTTGATAACCAGCAGTTCTTTTTTGTTCAGCATCCTGCCAGAACATGTTGACAGCCAAGAGAAAACAGGTCTTTCAAAAATGGCTCATCTGAATACAGCCTTCACAAGTCTCTCACTTTTGCTTCACTTCAAACATAGGTCAGTGCTGGAATCTTGGCTGCTCCTCCTTTGTGTTACATTCTCTTAGTTAATAACTTTTTCTGGCTAGCTTGGCTGGGCATCTTTAAGATATTAATGGTAAATAAAAAGAATCCTCAAAAAGCTCAAGTCAAAAAAAGGCAGTGCAGGTCAATGATGCCAAAACCCTGCCCACTTCTCAAAGGGCTTCTGTAACTACTATGAGAATGCTTGATTAATAAAGCAAGATGTATTTACTTTAAGAGGTGATGCAGAGAACTGCACTATAAAAGGGAGAGAGAAATCATTAGCAGAAAACAAAAAGCCTTTTAGAAGTTTCAAAAGAAGAATTAACTTTCAGTGAATACAATTCCTTTGCACATTGTGTCCTAAGTTCCCCTCAGGTGCCTGCACCTGCTCAAGATCAGAATTCTTTGGCCAGGTTCTGCAGTTTGCCATCAGAAGGACGTACGTGCCCAGAGTCCTCCTGCAATCACAGGCATGTGTAAGGGAGCTGAGCAGATATTCCCACAGCTCTCTGAATAAAGAGAATGCAGAAGCACACCAGAGCAGTGCAGCAGCAGTTGGATAGGACACTGAGGATGTGCAGTGGGTTAGAAGAGTGACAGTTACTCTATCAGAAAGTTTTTACTTTGGATTACTGCCCAAAGTTTAATGATTTTCAAGCAATTACTTGTCATATAGAAAGTAAGCACACAGCCCACACACAGAGCTGAGGAAAAGCAGGCATCACTAGCAAACACTTTTACAAGCTCCTGTGAGCCTTTGTCCTGAAAGCACCTAGAACTGTCAAATGGCACAAATCAACAACCCAAAGTTTCCCTGACAAATGAGCCAGCCCTTGAAGACTCTGGTGCTGACATTTTTAGTGAGCTGATTAAAGTTTCTGCTGATGCACTGACACTGAAGCCTCTTTTTGTGAGCTGCTTGGTCCCTGCTTCAGAGATCCCGACCAGACTCTAGGAGGAGTCTTTAAGAAGGGTCATCTTGTTAGATGAGAGCTGCACATAATCCAGCAGGTCCTGGGTAAGAGAAGACATGAGGACAGTCATTTGAGGGTGCTCAGTGCTCTTTCCCTCTGACAGTTAATGCTGCTGGGAATGTAACAGAATTCCTAACATATCTGCATGGTTAATAAGCACAATAAAACAGGAGACCATGGCTTAAAACAGTAAAAAGGCAAAAAAACACCCATCTGTTCCTTCTCTCCTCCTACACACACACACACACACACACACACAAAATCAAAAGCATCTTCACTGGATGTACTTCTCTCAGAGGCACTCACAAAGCAGACAGCAGCAGCTACCCAAAATGTGGATCTATTGCAACCAAAATTACTCAGCCTGCCTTTTGTCAAGGTTAAATTACAAGTTGAGATGTCAGTTGGGAATATACTAGTACACAACTAATTCCAAAGGAATATTCTCTCTAGAAAGATGAGCCCAAATGTGCACACTCACTCATAAAGGAAAAACCTCCTCCATAAGGGTACCCAGAAAGATCAGCAAAGGGGGGGTGAGGCTCACACAATCTGTGCAAGTATCCTTAGGCAGCACACTGTCCAATGGGAAGGTGTGATTACAAGGCCTGCTTGCTCTGTCTGGAAACCATCAACTCACAACCATCTTGGCAGGGCTCCATTTACAGCCTTGCCAAGTGAGCACTGTGGTCATTCTCTTTAGTTGGGGCAGGCCCACAACCAAGGCAGGGTAAAAGCCTGGACCCTGAGGAGCCAGTTTATCACTGGGAGGCTCTGCTCAGTGGCTCTGAGGGTCACCTGGTCATCACAGCTCTGGCAAGCCCTGCTGTTTGTCAGCTTTCTGTCAGGGGAGCTGCACCTGCCACAGCCTAGCAGTTCTGCACAGCCCTACTGCCATTTATTCCACAAGACCTTCTGGGCAGACTAAAACAAAGAACAAATGTCAGAAGCCATAACCCTGCAAGAGAAAACAACAGCTATGACCCCAAGCAATGAAACTGAAGTTTCATGCCCTGCATGTCTGTGCAGGTCAGCAGTGAAAACTGCAGTAGCATGACATTCCAAAGGTCCTGCTGTCAATGCTGTGAGTCCAAGCAGCAGTACAAAAAGCAAGTATCATGGGATAATTCCTCAGATGAGCAGCTCCTGGACAAACTTAAAAGCAGTGTGGCAGCCACACTCATTGAAGAAACAAGCCAGCCAAATGCTAGGCTTTGATGAAAAAATCAGCTTTAGCATCCTCTTTTACTTTAGAAAAGGGTGACACAGGTGCCTGTAGTCTCCTGTTGAACAGTTTTCTGTCTCTTGCTGAGACAGAAAAGGCCCCTCTTGAAGGGCCTTCCTCCTTCCCTTGTGCTCATCATGAAGGCAGGAACAGCAGAAATGTTGAGAGAGCTAATGAAGTTAACAAGGGTTAACAGTGATGAAGACTTCTGGCCTTGGGCATCTCATTCACAGGTTTCAGATTTACTGAAGCTTAAGAAACGATCCCTTTATGTTTTGTATTCCTTCTGAAAATACAATCCAAGCACTCTTCAGGAATATGTCCTCTCTCCCAGAGAGAAAGCATCAAGCATGACCTCAGCAACCACCACTGGTCAGTCCAGCCCTTGTGAGAGCTGTGCCTTGGTTCTGGGCTCCTCAGTACAAGCTGCAGCAAATGCAGCAGAAGGTCAACAGGGTGGTCAGAGGGCTGCTGCACACAGTGCACAAGGGAAGGCTGAGAGATGGGTTTGTTTAGCTAGAAGAAGGGATGACTGGAGGAGGGGTGGTGTGGCATTTGTTGCTGGTTTCAGCTCCCTAATGGGAGGTTATCAAGATGATGGAAACATGAAGGGCACACTGACAGGATATGGGACAATGGACACAAACAGCAACCTCTGCAAACTCCAGGGGGGTATCAGGAAAAAGTCACAACGAGTGTAGATCAGTCACTGGGACAGGGGCCCAGAGAAAAGGCAGTCTCCAGCCCTGGGCACACTCTGAACTCAATGAGTGAAGTCCTGAGCAGTCAGATCTGACATTTACTGAGGCTGGCCCTGTTTTGAACAGAGAGCTCAACCACAGATGTCCAGAGAGCCCCTCTAGCATTAAACATTCCATGTTTCTCTAAGCAGAACACCTTCCCTGAAAAAGTGAAGAATTATAACTGGAGAATATGGGCTTAGCCACAAAATCCAATAGCCAGCAGAAAGATAAAAAACCAAATCAAAGCTTTCCCAAGACACTTAATCACCTGCTCCATACAACTCCTTTACACCCTGATGCAGACTAATGGCGACCAGTGCAGCCAAGTGTAGCAACCAGCCACCACTACACCCAGTTTGCTCCCACAAGCACCTGTTGAAAAAGAATTCAAGGCACATCTTGTGCATTCCTAGAACTGGATTCTATAGCAGGACCTGAAGGACAATGGTGACACCAGTAGACACTACAAACCAAAAGCATTTTGAGCACAAGGTACTTGCAGACACCAACTGTGGCAACCTTCTAGGCAGGGTCTACTTTGATCAGTTTAAAGGACTTATCCTCATTTTATCCAGAACCCTTTCAAATGAAGAACACTTCCAAGAACCAGATTCTTGGAAGAATTGGTTTTCTGCTGCTGAAAGAAACAGATCTGCAGTGATGTTCAGCAAACTGGCCACAAGAGTGTGATCTGACAGCAAGATTTCCCCTTGAAGGCAGTTCTGACAGTCTGAATGATTCATTAGCATTCTTCCTATCAAAAAATAGGAATACATACAAACTAAAAGTAAAACCAGAACTCTGTTTAATGCTGTTAGCCTGAAAACTTGGGGATGCAATGAATGGCATTCTTTATAAAAATACCCTTTGTGTTCTGTCTTCAGTTTCTGTCCTTAAGTTTTGGGAAGGTCTATTCACAGATGTGTCTGCAGTGACTCTGGTTTTAGCTGCTGTAATTCTCAAGGAACACCCCAACAGTTGGTATGAGGAACCTGTTGCAACAGAAATGCCCTCAGAAAACATAACATTAACAGTTCTGTTCAACAGCTCTTCTCACTTCACTACATTTCCCTAAAGAGAGGAAGACCTATTTGGAAACATATCCAGGCATCAGCAATGACATGGAGCAGCACAAAAGAAATCCCTGTCAGCCAGCCTTGGATTTGGATCACAACAAGCTTCCAGGAGAGTGTAATTCAGCTAAGCAGAACCTGGATATGGAATGATCTAGTAAAAGGCAAGGAGGGCACTGTGAAAAGCACGAAGGGAAATCCACAACTGGAGAGAAACCTTTGGTCAGGAAGGAGAACCAGAAAAGGCAAGATTGCTGGGGAATGGGAGTGAGGGAAAGTGTTTTCTAGGGAAAAAAAACAAAAAGCCAAAACTGACTCAAGGGTGGCCTACCTGGGTGGAAGGCCTCTGGATCGTAGATAGTTCTTTTCCCAAATGAGAAGCACGAGGCCAAAGGACCAAGAGCAACTGGGAAGCTCCTACACTGCTGCGGTGATTCAAAACCCTGTGAGCAAGAGGGACATAGAAACCCAGCATCGTTGGGGTTGCACTGCCTTGTCATAAAATGAGCATTCACAGGGTATATCATGGGCCTTGCTTCCCCTGCCTTCTCTTAAGTTTCTGCCACTGGTGAGTAAAATATGCCAGACTAACAAAAATAAGAGCACTAGACATGGAGGATGTTCTTGGAAGGTGCAGAAAAAGAAAAATGAATGTGAAATGTGGACTGACACTTAGGTGCCTTAGGCACCAAAACCAACCCCCCCTTCAGTTCTTGTGGAGTTCCAGCAAGTCTCCTCCTTTTGTAAGCAAAAGCTGAGAGCCAGGCATGAGTAGGTAAATGTATGGCAAACAAAAACACTAGATAAGTAGTTTTTACCATATCCCTTTAACTTCTTTAAACAAGACTATGTTTTATCAACCATTCATCCAAAATCCTAGAACTCTTCTGGGAAATGGGAATCACAAGGAAAAGTTCTGATGAACAACTCTAGCACTGCACAGTTTGTCAGCTCCCAGCAAACACACTGTTCCTTGCACAGACATAAAGAAACACAGCATTACATAACTGAGGATATTAGTGCTAGAAATAAAAGGAACAAAACTTGAGGTGGGGTGACTCCCCAACCATCTACCAACCTCTACAGAAACTAAGCCACGGGCAGAATTTCTGAGTTTGCAATGCCAACACTTTTTATGTTCTGCACTTAAAAAGGAGAAGAGAACTAGCCAAAAAAACTTACACATTGAAAAAAAAAAAAAAAAGAGTGGAAGGCTCTATACTATATATAATGGCTGTATAGATCATGTGATAAACCTGCAGATGGGTCTCCCATCACTTCCCCCCACCCTCACCTACCCCACTGAAACCCCCTCACCTTTCTGGTGAATGTTACCTTTAATGTCTCGGTGAACAATGCCGTGCTCGTGCAGCACGTTGATTGCAATCGTGATCTGCTTTGAGTAGAGCCTAATGACATGCTCCTGAAGGCCCAGCTTGGATACCTCCTCCAGAGTGCCCTCATCACAGTACTCCATGAAGATGTACATTTCTTCCTGTGGTGGGAACCAAACCGCATTTCATTGCCTTTATTTTTATTTATGCTTTTGAAACACTGAATTAGGATCAAGTTTTCCTTCCGTTCTTCGTTGTTTGTGGAAAGAGGAAGGGAAGTACCATGAGATGATTTAATGGAAGGACCTCTAACCATGGAATAGCTAATAAATTGTCTCTTCAGAACTCTGTTTTTTTGGGCACACTTCAACCTAATGTATTCTATTGCACAACCATGGGAAATCTCTGCTCTATGTCTATCTGCATTATTTGTATGTAACTGCTACTATTTGGTGGTATAAAATTCCTTACTTTGGCATCAACTGAAAAAGCACTTGGGAAATCATTTAGGTATAGAAATAGAATTGCATATTTATAAAAAGGTAAAATGATGTTTTGGGCTTGTGGTGGTTCTTTTAACCCTCTCCTAGTTCCTGCAATTTCTTGGGGAGGGCAGGTTTTCTCTGTTCTCTGTGGCTTGAACAAGCATGCCAACTCTAACTCACTCTAAGGAATCTTTTTCCCTTTCTCTGTGTCCAAGTCCTAATCCATTTCAGTTACACTCAGTCAATACAAGATGGCAAAGACATCAGATAGCTTTTAGAACTATCTGAGAAACAAATGACCTGGTGGCACAGGTACCCAAAGTTGTGTCCCCAAGTGAAGAAGTGCAGACAGAAAACAGCCTTTGTCTCCTTCTAAACTAGAAGTGAGTCAGCAAATCAGCCACTGATACTGAGCAAATTGGTCAAAACCACACACAGCTTTCCAAGCAGAGTCCTTTTCCCTGTACACTTCACTGGGTAAAGATACAGGAAGAACCTGAGACTCACAGGGGGAGGTGGGAAGAGCCCCTGGGAATCAGAGAGTAATAAAAAGTTGGGTATCTCAGCACTCAACTCTGGAATCCAACTCCAGGCTTCATTAGTCCTGCTGCTCAAGCAAAAATAAAAATGTATATTTCCTTCTGAAGAGCTGTGAGCTGAACTGCAAAAGGTGAGCTTCCTTCAGCTACTTCTCTGGCATCAAGATTTACATGCCAGCACAAAACCTTCCCAGGAATCAACAAGATACTGCTACAACCTTTGCTGCTAACAGTGAAGGGGTTTAGGCTGTCTATATCTGCATGCAGAAGTTACCACACCATGTATGACAGAGTTTGCTTGTGGAGCAGGTTAACAGTGTAGCAGCATTGAACAGCTCCAGCATTGCTCATCTAGTCACTTATTTGGAACCTTCTCTGTTTATGTCCCAGCTCCAAAGTTCCTTCCAACTATGGCTTCAGAGACCTCAATGCTCCAAGGAGAAAAGACACAGATATTCAGACAATTAAGCTAAACTATAAAATTCTCAAGTAAAATCTCCATGATTCAAAGCTTCTTAAAATGTTCTCCCTGCCCTATAGAAAAGCCCCAGGAATTGGTGTTTTCTTACCCTGTGGAGCTCCACACCAAAATAACGAACAAGATTGGGGTGTTTGATGCCTTCAAAAATCTTCAGTTCATCAGCAGTTTCTTTGATGGTTTTGTGATCATTAGGTTGAAATCTTATCTACAAGAAAGATTTTTCATTACTTTGCCACTATTTCAAATGACTAAGGAACAAAAACAAAAACCAACCCCAAAAACAGTAAAAAAAATCTTAAACCCAAACCAAGAATACACATGAGAAGCTTTCTTTAAAGAAACCCCAAACATTATCACACAAACAGTCCCAAAATAGCACCCCTCTATCCAAAATAACCAAACTATTTTTTGAAAATGACAAATATGATGCTTTATAAACTTTTAAAAGCATAAAGCTGTTACTTAAATAAATAAATACACGTGTGTGCACGTGTATAGTTCTTCCAAGCTTGTCTTCTAGATTAAATGTGATTAGTACAAGAGAACCTGAAAGTAACAGCAGTGAGAACTATCATGGAAGAAAGGTTAGTTGCCAGGTACTCCATCCATGGAGATTCTAAGGGATTTCTCTTTGAGGGGTTTCCTCACTGAGGATGGGGGAGCTGCAAGGAAAAGCACATGGCAAGGAACAAACACAGTCCTGGAGGTTTTCATGAAAGAAACAGGTTTTCATTAGTTCCCCTACAATAAGCCATGATGGATTTTCCATGGAGGAAAAAATTACCAAGTCTTCTGAAAAACTGATTTAAAACTTTTCTTCACACCAAGATAACCAGAGTTCATAGCAAGTAATGGAAGATGCTACTTCTACTGTACTGAAGCAGAAACTTCATTAATTGAGTACACAACAACTGCTAGAGAAATAAATGTGTTTTACCTTTGGTTGCTAGGATGTTATGATAGTTTTGTTCTGTGTAACAATTCCAGGATACAGTTTGTATGCAGTGGTAAAATTAAATGCAAGGAGATTACAAAAAGGTGACAAATTACATTCAAGTATTTTACATATTTTCTAACACTTCAGAGATGCAATGCTATGTAGGTTTGGAGAGGTTTTAACAACACTGTGGTTAACTCTGACTTTACAGTAAGTAAAGCCTGAAGAAATCACAGGGGGGCAGAAAATGCAACAGTTTTAGCCAGTTTAAAAAAAAAATAATATTTTTTTCTCCCAAGGTATTCTTAAGGAAATCCAGAAAAGCCTTTTATTTGGATGTTGCAAATAGTTTGCATTTAAGCCCACAGTGGGGACCCAGGGAATTTTCTTGGTGAATTCATTCTAGAAGTTAAATACTACAGGATTAATGTGTATTTAGCCTTCTAGTGAAGTGTCTGTCAACCAAGGTTCATTTAACTTATTTGAACTTCTGCTAAAAAGCACACATATGCTCAGCTGTAAAAAGCACCTGCAGCTAGAAATCAATTTGGAATTCCAGAAACAGAGTGCAACTGATGGGAAGAAAAATGTTATTTCATCAGGAGAAAAAAAAAACAAACCAACCAACCTCAACAAAGCACAAAACAAAAAAGAAAAAAAAAAGAAACCCAACAGCAAAATTTCAAGTATTGGTATTAGTCAGTGAATGAGTATGTTAGAAAAAGCTAAGCACAAGCTCATTCTTGTTTTGCCACACCTTTGAGATCACATAGGTTTTGTGTCTGTGGAAAAACTGGCTCATAAAATTCAACTGCTCTACCCCCAGACAGCTGACATGGTAACTGCTGTGAGCAGCTGATGGTCACAATTGTCTGAAGATGGTGAAATGCAATAAAACTAAACAACGTTTTAAGAAAGGTGCTGTATGGAAAACTGGTCTCTTCTTACCTGGAAAATTCTATTTTCTGTACCCACTAAGTTAGTCAACAGTTTTGTAACTCAGCCTAGATGACTGAAACTACAGCAGAAGCTCAAAAACATCTGATGAGCCACCTCCTATCTTTTTGTCTAAGAAACCACCTAAGGAGAACAAGTGATAACAGCAGATGTGGCTACATGAAGAAACAATTTCTTTCTATCCTTTCCCAGTGAGCTACCAACAGTGTTCAGAAATCCTTAATGCCTGCTAAACTGTGCACGTTTGGTCTGGGTAGAAAACAAGGGCAGCTGTGATCTTGTAACAGGGTACTCACTTCCTTCATAGCCATCAGCTCCCCAGTGTCAACACTGATACAGGTATAGACCTTCCCATACTGGCCTTCACCTGCAGGGTTACAGTCAAAGAGAAGAAAAACTAATTACACTACAGTCAATAAGTCACTGCAATAAGAAAGCATCACTGAAAACTGAGCTTGCCACAGTTATTCACCTCTATGTTCATCTAAAATTGCAAGTAGCTTTTAACCCATAACACCTGATACAACACTGATAGTCTTGAATTCAAGCTTGTTAAAAGTATAACATTGCATTAAGAGGCTGACCTGAAACTTCTCCTTAATACAAGAATTTTCCCCACAAATCTCAAACCAGAGAGGAAATAATGATCATACAGAAGAAACAACAATAGAGGAGAATTAAACAAATTCCAAAGTCTGTGCTCATTTCCATCCATATTTCTGGTTCTTCCAAAAGCAGACTTCAGGTATTGCATAGGGGTAAACACATGCAGGATCATACCAAAGTCACTGTCCTAACTAAATCCTTCTCCTCCTTTGTTTCTTGTTATTTGATCAGTGAAAACATATCTGAAGTTGTACATAAATGAAATCCTAGCTGTAATTTTGTATTTTAATGTTCAGATTTCAATAAAGCTGATATTACCTATGCAGAGACCCAAGATTTCAAAATACAGTCTTTGATTCCCTTCAAAAATACTAGGCTACGTATTTTAGTCCAATAAATGAAGGTATAGTAAACTTACCAATCTTGTTTCCTCTCTGCCACTTGAAAGTCACTTTTCTCAAACCTACATGCATGACATTATCATAAGATTTTGGTGTGTCACAAACTTGGCCAATGATGTTCTTCCTCCTCATCTCTCTGTATCTCCTTTCTTCAAACATCTGAACAGATTTTTGAACAGCTTCAATCGGTGCTTGCTTGGAAGCAGTGTCTAGAAAGAGTGAACAATTTGCTTGATTGAGAAACATTCACTGTGTTTATATTTTGTTACCTTTTGATATCACAAGAAGCCATCTGAGTTAGAAGGGAACTATTTTCTGAGTCTAACTGAAGATACAGGAAAAGAATAAAACATTTTGACAACCACAGATGGAACTATCACTTGTGAATCACATATGAAACTCAAGTAAAATAAGAATACTGGTACTTTTCTATTCTTATGTTACTTGATTCAAGGAAATTAAATGTATGGAATGCAATGGACTTGTTTGCATTTGGTCTGCAGCTAACCACCAACACAATAGTAGAAACACATTTGGGTCATTAACAGCACCAAAGGAAGAAGGATGGGCAAAAGTTTTTCTCTACAGAGATATGAGATGGTTCTTAGAAAACTCATAGCATCTGTTATTTCAGTCATTTAGAGGCATTGCACAGCTCAAGCTTTCAAGTTTCATTATGCAACAGATTCCTAGTGAGGGAGGCCAGAAGAAATATTAGAAAGATCTATCAATTTATCCCCTCCTCATAAAGCACAAAAATTACACCTGTCATTGCTGACAGACATTTCCAACAGCCTCCAAAAGATGGGGATACTGATACTCCCAAATGATAGATTCTACTCCCCACCTATAATTAATACCACTTCATCTACACTAAATCTGCCTTGCTGTAGTTTTAAAGCAATATAGAATGTTTAGGTCTGGAAGGGACCTCCAAAGGTCATCCAGTCCAGCCCCCAAAATATCTTGTCTTATTCACAATGGACTGTAAAACCAGTCTCCACTGTTGCAGTCTTCTAGAAATGTTCACATTTTCCCTCATTCTTCTTTTTTAGTTTTAAAAAAACTCAGTTCCTTCAGTATTTATGTTCTGAACACAAAATAAGCCTTCTAAATTTAAGAAAATAAATTGCTGTTGTTCCTGTGTTTTAAGCCACTAATTGAAGACCATTTTTTAATGTGACAGAATTTTCTTCTAATGCTTCATGAGATTCCACACTGCCAGAATATACACACCCAACCTACATGATCTGCTACAGTATAGGAGTCTCAGAGTAATCAAGTTAAGTTTCATGAAAATAAGAAGCAGAACAGAGAGCAAAGGGCCCCATAATAGCCTTGAATTTGGGCAACAGTGTCAGATCACAGACTGTTAGAAGAAAATCCCAAGCTGATGAGAGATCTTAGGAAGTGACAAAGTGCTTCTTACTGTCATGGGATTCATAATTGGGCACTGAATAAAGACAGCAAACTTCTGCAATTATCTTTCAGAAATTTAACAGATGGGGTTTTTCTTAAACTCTTATGAGTTCAATGACTCCTACCTCAGGCAGTCCACCTTGTGAGTTTGTTTGCAGTATCTTCTACCAGCAATCAGGACCTACCCACTTATTTTTTCCCTTTCCCATGCAGACAGCTGTGAAAACCTCTCCAGAATCAGTGTTAAGATTCACCCTTTTACCACAGCACTGCCTGAACAGCTATTACATTACAGGGACTCCTGAACACCTACCTTTGGTCTGGTTGATTAAAGTTCTGAGCTCCCAACTCCGTCGGGATGAGCCACCCAAATCTCCTTTTGGATACGACGGTTCTAGAGAGATTATATTGTGAGCACAGAATTGTCTGGATCTCATATTAAGGATTATGCCTCTATATTCAGCAAAAGCTGAGCTCTTACATATCAGAACTAATCCACTCTACGAGTGTGAGGTAACTATATAGAAATACATGGTCTTGAATTCAAGAAGTACTTATCTTCAGAAAACAAATGATGAAAGCTATTCTGAAATTGGGTTTAATTTACACAGGAACAGAAATCTCCTTCCACCACTGAGGGAAGCACTTCAAGTCAGGGTACACAGAATCGAAAGTGGAAGAAATGTAGGAAAACAAACTTCTAAGGTTCCTTAGAAAAATAACTGTATTCATTCCAACCTAAGCCAGTTTTGCACTCATGCAGATACAAAAAGAAAGGGAATAAGCATAAGGCAGAAAATACTTTCAACATCTGCTTAAAAGAACAAACAAAAAAATCTTCCTATCACTTAAAATAAATTTTCAAATAATTTCTTTCTTCAAAGTTCACTTAATTTTGCAGGATGACCACAATATCAACTCAACTTCAGTGGGATTTTGTGCTTCATTTTAATTTGCACAGAACACACCATCTTAACAATCAACGTTTCAAGGTATCTGTGGTAAATAAATACCACAAACACAGGGGCTGGGGCAACCTGAAGGACTCTTGATTTGGACATCAAGTCCTTCCCCTCTTCAAAGATTCAGTAAGTATTAATACAGTAAGTATTTGTAAGATGAATACTGCAGTGATAGTTAAAGAACTGGCCACAAAACTCTCCACTGTCCTGATGGGACCAGCTCATACTTAATTAACTTAGAAATTTACTATCAAATGGGGTGGATAATTCATCTATCTTGTTATTAATTTCATTTTAAACACTGTAACTTGATAAGACACCAGGAATTTCCTTCAGGTACAATTCAGAAAGAATATAAAAGGCAAGAGAATAGTGGGTAAGTCAGAAAATATAAGAACTTACTCTGACAATGTAAGACTAAAAGTTAATAATCTAAGATTTTTGAATGGGAAAAGATGAACATGTTTTGGAAAGGATAAGAACTGGCATCAGAGATAAATTAATGACATAAATTATCTGTACATCCAGTTCACAGTCAGTTACTGTGACAATCACCTTCTCTCTCTTCAGTGGGACTGGAGTGACGACTGAGGGATCTGAACTGCAACTCCGCTGCTATGGAAGCCAGTCGATCATTTTCAGGGACACTGGAACCCCTGTTAAAAAGAGCCATTGTACTAATTAACTTTGCATTACACTAAATAACTAATAGTGACAACTGAACTGCAGTTTGAAAGAGAAAGAACCTCCAAAGCCTAGGACATGAATCTTGAAAGTTAACATGAAAGAAAAACTGCTGCTGAGAAGTAAACTGAAAATCTGTTCCCTGCTTTTTTTTTACCTCCAGATAAAGACTTTTTATTTAATTTTTGTTATGCCACTCTAGGAAGAAACCCTAAGCTTCAAAAAAATCTGCTTGAAATTGTTACTTGCCCATAAAAGAATCCATTTTAATGACTTGTAACAGACTACTAAGCTGCTGCAGGATGCAGCTGGTGCCTGGTTTAGATGTACAACTAGAAGTGATTCAGCTGGGTGATAAGGTGAGACATCATCAGATGAAGGGTGGTAACTGAATTCACATGGTCCTGCTGTGCTACAGATACAGTCATAGTCCATTAAGTCAAAACCAGTGGGAAGAGCCACAAGCCAGCTGCCAGGAAGGATAGTGTTAAGCAGTTTGACTGCTTGGAGGCCACAGCTCCTCCACAGAGCACTGAGTAGAATTAGACACCTCAGAATAAGACCCAAATGAACAAGTGTGCTGGGCAGAAAGGGAAACAACACTGAGAGAAATGTAGCTTAAATCTTCAGGCAAAATTGTCAGGCCCAAGACACTAATCAATCAATCCATGTTTGAGAGACAGCAGTTCCTCACAAAAGTCTTTCTCCAGTAACTCCTTTTGGACAAGGCTCCCTTTCCATTTTTAAAGCACAGTGGGGAAGAGCTTTGACCAATGCCTCCTTTAACATAATGCATATAGAGGTATAAGCTAAACATGACTGGAAAGCAGGGGACATTGACAGATCCTCTACTGAGAGCTAAGAGCTACAAAAGATGAGACATCCTGCACCACGAAGCGCACACACCATGAGAGGACTTCCCTAAGGCCCTAAAGTAGCTTCTAAATTGTATCTAATTATTACCTAATAACAGTAAAAAAAATATCCAAAGAGAGAAAAGACATGATCTTCACAGTCATGAGAACAGAAGTCAGAACCCAACACACCCTATTCCCATGCAGATGTTCTCAGTAAGATTTTAGGTTTGCAGTCCCTACTACTTTGAACTAGATCTTTTAAGTTTGAGAAGGAACTGAAACTGAACCAGTGAAAATCCTCAGTACTCTTCAGGATGTTGAGGTTTTAATCAGCAAGAAGGCTGAGGTTACTCTCATCACAGAATAGCAACAATTCTAGATGCACAAAGAGCTTAAAAAAACAAGCAAAGCTAAACCTCCTCTAAATGAGGCAGTAGCTGAACAGAGGACCTTAAGTAACAGAACTTTTAATGCAGTCTAAAATCTATTTCAGGCCCAACTTAGCCCCCCCCAGAAATTTTGCTGTTTGCCCCGTAAAGATTGTCAGTTATTAGGCAAAGAAAAAGAATTAGAGAGGAGACAACTTGCTAAATTTCTGCTCCAGTCCTGGGTAAATATAAAAAGATGACTAATAATCTCAGCTAGCTCAGATATTAAACATTAGAAAGGTCATTAGTATGCACATGGTGTAAATACATAACCAGAAAGCTCAGTGTAAACAACCAGGTATTGCTGCTGTGGATTTTGCTTTCTACTTATATTAAATATATATGGGTTTTTTTTTAGAAGAACAACTTCAATAGAATTATGGTGGCATTTGTGCACTATGCACTGCCTAGTACAACCAATGTTATGTCTTTACATTCAACCCTTTACAGATACTTCATGTCTACAAACATGTCATAAATGTACACTTTCCAGAAACTCTTCAGACAAAAATTCTCTTGAAAGTTAACTTCCTTGAAAAAGGCTTTTCATGTGCTGCAGACTACTGCCTACTCTTCAACAGGGGACTTTCAAAGCAGAAGCATGAAGGACAAATACATGTAGTTTGAATGGCAAAAATTCAGGATATATTTAAATTTTTTTGTAAAAGGCCCAGGCTCAAAATCTGTCCATCTCTAGAGGCTACTGTAGGGGCCAAATGTCGACTGATCAAAAAACATACAGTGAAGACTTAAAGATTTTATATAAAGTGGTAAATTCCCTCTTATTACCTGGTAACAAATCTACAATGATGGCTGCTGGCTAAAAAAACCCCAAAATTTTAATTAAAGAATTAATTCATAATCAAGTCATATCTAAGTTCACTTTAAACACCATCAATCTGTTTTTCTTTCACTGTCTCTTCTTTCTTTCCTCTACAGCTGTGTGATAAATCAGATCATGTGATTCATACAAGTGTCTTGTACAAGCTTTTGGTACTCTGCAGCAGAAATAAGAATCCAAAAAGCTATTTATAACCTAGATCATGTCTTTGTGTGAACAGTAGGATTTTCACAGTCAGGGGTGCATGGAAATAAAATTAATTAAAAAAAAAAGAAAAGAAAAAAAGAGTACATTCAGAAAACTTGGGAGACATCTGAATGGTCTGACTGCAGTATGGAAAGAAGGAACACCAATACTCTGAAATACAGCAGTGAAACCAGAAGACAAAATGCAAGAAAGATACTATCACATCTGCCAAAAAATTCACTTGTGACCAATGCTGATAATACAGGAGTGGTTTCTTTTACATAAGGAATGGGTTTCTTTCATTTTAAGTTTATTCTGCACAACTCCAAGAAGCCAAAGATATAGAAACAAAAAAAAAACTTTCCAAGATGTTATGTGTTTATTATGTGTTTGCCAATATATACCATTTCAAAATAACAACAAAAAATATTAGCTAACAAAAAGTAGTAAATATATATCTATATATCTATATATATCTCCCTGGGATTATTTGCCTGTTACAGTCATCTTAGTGCAAAGTGTTAGTTATCAATATCAACACTAATTATTTAGTATAATTATACTGATGAACTGATGGGCCTATGTTAATTTCATGGACATATTTACTTGAGCAAATCTGTAACCTACATTAGAACTGCACCATTTCACTACCATTTTGGTCAGACATTTTCAATCTGAAAGCTTCTTACTCTTTTTAAGAGAAAAGACTTTGCTCAAGTCAAACATGAGGGAAGGAGCCAGTGGAGGACACGATGGGACGGAGGAGCACGGTGCAAATGATCTACTGGGGATGCAAGGACGTGGAGAGGGTTACATGGGTGATGCAGGGAGAATGAAGCTGCTGTGCCATGGAGAGGAGCTACCTGGTGTCATTTGCACTGCTGAGAGGTTTATGCTGAGCTGAGTCGCCACCGACGGGAACGGGGCGAGTGACAGCAACGCTGCCATGGGTCCGTGCATCGCAGGGGACACTCCGTGTGCTGTGGCAAGAAGAGAAGCTTCAGGAAACAGTTGTGGGGGTTTTTTTTAAAAAAAAAAAAAAAAAAAAGAGTGTAAACTTATGGAATTGAAAGGTTATTTTAAAAATAAAAATTTAAAGTGTGCATAAGGAGGCCTGATTTTTAAAGTTTTTTCATGTACGTTAAGATTTTGATGTGGAATAATTCCGGGTCTCGGAAGCATCAGTGGCTGTCAATATCTACAATAATAATAATACACACAGGAAAAAAAATAATGTCCAAATCTTTACAGTATTACTGGTTTCCATCAACAGCTAAGGAACTTCCAGAAAAACCTGTCAAGTGTACAGTTTAACACTGTGCTGACCTCCTTGAAAAGTAAGGCCTTCTGTTTGTGTAAAAATATCCATGGCAAAGTTGATTTTGAAATTTTAAATAAACTATGTTTGCATTCATTCTCACATCAACTCTCTCAAAAAGAAGCAAAACCATCCATTGCTTTAAGCTTCTTCACAGAGGTTGGTAATGCTGCAGAAATGCCACCATATTCCAGGATGCTGCATGTTTCAGTTTTACCTATGCTAAACTACAGAAGACTGTCACGGGCACACACACAGACATTCAAGTGGAGAAGGAAACAGAAGCCTTCTTAATAAGCAGTTTTTGCTGAACTGAACCTGTTACACTGAAACACTGTTTTCAGGGAAGACAAAAGGGATGAGAATGACTTCCAAGTGAGAAAGCATGAACCAATAAGAAATGCAAAATAAAGGGTGGGGGAAAGGAACAATATTGTCCTTAAAAGCACATTGATAACTCAGATCACTGACACGGTACTTTTTCTACCTGTTTTGACCTCAACATGAAAGTAAAGCTGTTCTGCTTGCTGACAGGCAGCACAACCAAGAGGATCCAAACCATTTTGAACTCTGTACTGATTCTAAATACCTGAAGCCTTCTGGTGTTGGGATGATAAGATGTGGATTTGGTGGATCACTATGGCACCGAGGTACTTTCACAGGACGGGGACTGTTTCGATGAATAGCTGCAAGCATAGAAAAGGTAGCACATTTACTCAGATGTCAAAAAAACTCTGTTAGGGCCATTTCAAGACACAAAATTAAAACAAAATCCTATTCTACAGAGATATGTGAAAAGACATTTTCTCTTCCTTTTAAGAAAAAATAAAATTATTCCAATTCTAAATAGATTCGTTTTATGTATTGATATAATTCACACTGTCATATCTTGTAACTCATTTAAAAAATGATTAAAATTCTCCAGAGAATGAAAAATTAGCACTTAATTAATGAAGATGTGTACTTCACTAAAGCTATACCTTCATTATTTCAACCTCACAGCTGAAAAGATATTTGTTATCTTATTGCAAAATAAATATTAACAAATCATAACTAAGAAGCCAACAATGTTATGTTCCTTCTGGCGTCAGAATTAGCTTTCTCAGACTAGAAAGCAAATGAGCTGGGGGAAAAAATCCACCTATGACAGTTTTACCCATACTAATGCCTCCCATGACAACCTGCCCCAAGTAAGTAGTACAAAGAGACAGGGTCAAAACTAAAGAAGCCTTCCTGGTCCTCATTCCTAGATCATTCAGTGCCCATAAGAATAGTCTGCAGTGTCCTCCCATTCCCTCATGTCCTCTTTAATTAGCCAGAAAAATACTGTGGCAGCCACATTGCAAGACAGTCCATCAAAACATGAGGCAGATCATTCTGTCAGGCCAGGTTTGTCACAGTGAGCTGAGTTTCTACCTTGTTTGCACTATCAGGACAAGTAAAAGATGCCAGAGCCAGGTGTTGGTTGTCCTCTTTTAATTTGTGAGATCACTAGCAAAAGAATTAACCTAACCCAGGGTAGGTGGACATCTGCTGTTTCACAAAGCAAAAAGACAGGATAAAACACTAGGTGGTCCCTAGCTATGTGCCTGCAGGCAGCACTGTGAACACAACTGATCCTCAGCTTCAGATATGGGGTAAAGATCACACTGGGTTGAAGTCCCTCATCATGGTATACAGACAGGTCTAGGAATTCTTTCATTTCTTCCTGATCTTAAGATAGAAAGTGGTATCTGCACTACCTGAAGCCAGGATAGAGATGATGTTTAGTTCTGTTTATTTCACATGTATTAGAATTTCAGCCTGCTGTTCAAGTCTGTGCCACCTGTCTGTGTCACCCCCTCACCATGCCTCTCAGCCAAAAGCTGTCAAGCAATTTAGTTTGTGTGATCTCTGTGTCTGCAAGAGCATTTATAACAGTTTCAGTACTTCAAGATTGTCATGCTAGTGATTTACCCAAAATAGATCTTCCTCTGAACAGCACTGTATCAAAAGTGAATGTCCAGCTTTTACATCTCGATACAGAGCTTGGTTAAAACTTACTGTAGACTATGCTTCTTTCCAAATGATTGGGCTGACTTTCACTGTCAAAGGTTTCTCAGGTATGAGTCCCATCAGAATTTTATCAAAGTGAAACTTCCCTGAAATAGGGAAAAACTGCCTCTTGCCTGAGTCAAATTCCCTTCATGTCTTCTACCATCAACCCTGTCCAGGGAATGGACAGAGGAGAAAAAAAAGACAATGATGTGGTGTTTTGAAAGTTAAACCAGTCAATGGATGTGGGAGGAGGAAGAGAAACAGTGCTGAGAAAGAGATACCTAAAAAGGGAAACACAGCTGAGGAAATAGCCTCTTCTCTAGATAAACAATGAAATATGTTGATTTTACTCTAATGCCAAAGACCTTTTTTGCACCATGATAAATTTTGTGATATCAGAGAACTACTTCCCACAGCTCTATTGTCAAGCCCCAGGTGTAACAGCTCTGTACCTCAATACTTAATACATAAAGTCCATCAAAAGTGTAAATAACTGCAGTGCCAGAATGAAAGTTTGGGAGAGGGAGCTGTAACTGTCTCATTAAAGTTATAATTGCTTCATTACCCAACCTTTACAAAAGAAACACTATACTTTTCAAGAGATCTGCAAGACTTCACAGGGATTCAAGAACAAAAATCAGAGGAAAGCACCTGTAAAGCTTTTAAATTTCTTGAACCAGAATGTACTTTCACTTTGTCAGGCAATATCAGTTTCACATCAACAGTCATAAAAAGCTTTAAAATCCTTTTATTGGTATTTCTAGAATTTTAAAATTACTTTACAATCAAAATCCTGTAACAATAGCAGCAAAGCTCCAGAACAAATGTCAGTAACTTCTGCCTTACCAAGGTACAAACCTGTAACAGGACTGTGAGGTTTTCCAATAACATGGCCAATGCATTCATTCATCAGAGCTTGTAAACTCTAGAAATGACAAACAGAAAAATGTGTGATGTTTTATGCTACAAGAGAGTTGATAGTCACATGGTAAGTCATAAAATTGGCACTGGTTAAGTATGTAATTTATCAAGGAAACAGCCTTGAATTCTATCAATTATATTAAACTTCTGGATCCACATTAGGGTTCTGACTTAATTGATTGGTTTTTTTTAAAGCTAGAAGTCTTAGTCTTGTCTTGCCTTTTGACCTTTTCAAAATTATGTAACCCTAAGGGCTGAACAATTATTTATCATAAAGAACATTTCATAATATAAAGCTAGTGGAACTTAATAGCCATTGTTAGCAAAATTAAAAATCAAGCTTGCTGGAAAAAGCAGCAACAACCTCCTCTGCCTTCCCTCTACCCATTTCAAGAATAAATACCCAAAGAGAACAAGTGAGAGCATGACAGCCTGAATCACAAGATAAAAGTCTGTAAAATAACAATGAAGCACTGCATATTAAAAAAATACACCTCCCTTATCTATCCACAAAGTTAGCAAAACTTTCTCAAAAGAGTTTTAATAGTTAAACTACTAAACTAGGGCTCAAGAAATCACAGCCTAATTACTGGGTGTACTATTCCCCTGTATGTAACCTTAGACACATTACTACATCTTCCTCTGGTTCAATTTACTTGTCACAACTCCAGGGATAAAATGTCTTCTCAATAAAGAATTACATTCTTCAGTTCAGTGCTATGAAGGCCTCTTCTACAAACTGGTAATTCAGACTGTTCAAAATTTCTTCCAGGAATTTAGTGAAGACCAGGAACTTGAAGCTGGACTAACCAAAAACACTAACAAAAAAACCTCAAACCAATAAACAAAAAAAAAAGAAAATAAAGGGGAAAAAAAAGTTTACTCTGTGATTGGCATATCTTGTTAACCCAGACTGAACTAGAATCTCAGCTTTAGATCTAAGCTGTCCTTCTATGACATCAGATATTATTAAAGAAGATACTAGGACTGACATAACACATTTCTAGATTAAATACAAGGACCTGTGTTATATAGGAGTCAGGTTAATTAAAGTGGCTTCAGGAAATGCTCTCCAAAACTGAAATCTGATTAAGGAAATCAGAAGTTCATGAATGCAGTTAAGATTTTGGTTTTCACACTTTCCCTCCCACTTGTTCAGAGTCTGACTTCACTCCCATTTTAAATAACAGTCTCTGAATTCTCTGTACATGTGAAACCTTCTATTCTATTTGAAGAAGTGCCATGGTATTTCAGGGAGTTATCAGTCAGCAACAGAAACAAACTCATGCATGACTGCTTTTTAACTCTCCTTCAATGTCACAACATGGTTATCAATTCCATTTCTGGACAAAACTACCAGTTTAGAATGTCAAAGGCCACATCAGATTTTCTGAGCTTCTTTCCTCCTTAGGAGCGTCCCTCTAAATATTGAGGGGATCTTCAGCAAAACAGCATTGCTAAAATATACATGTAAAATACCAGGTGTTTTAGAAACTTGTCAAAGCAAAGTTTAGGGGATACTTCCTGAAGCTAAGGAAGTTGACTTAACTCAGTCATTTAGACAAACAATTTCCCAACAAGGTATATGTGAGACTAAAACATAACTTACTGGAGAGCTCTTAATAAAAATGCATGTGAAAAACAGTCTAATAATCTAGCACAACACAGAAACTATAATGCATTCTGAAATACCAACCACATCTTGAAAAAAAAAAAAATTAGAGAGGCTGACATTCTCATTTTACTCTTTTGTAGGAACTGGGCTTTCACTTCTCTGCAGTACTGTTCCAGGGTCAGAGAAGCAAATTCTCAGAATTTGAATTCCACAGGAAAACAAGGAAGGCAGAACACACAAAAAAAGTCAGTTTTAGTCTGCAATTTTTTCCATATTAAAAACAAATATAAGATGCTTTTTAGACTGTCACATTTGCACAATTTGAAGAAATACCTGTAAAAAACTGTGATTTTGCATTCATAACCATAAATGAACTCTGGGCCTTAACTAAGCCTCAGAAGCTGATAAGTTCCCATGCATTTAGATATAAATTGCATGCAGAATAACTTATTCCTTACCAAGAAGTCATCTTCTGGGAGAGCTGAAATGAATGCTGGCTCAATGGCTTGAAGAAAATCAAAACCTTGAGTTGCCCACCTATTTCAGAGAAAAAGATAAGACAAAATAAATTTCTCTTCAGCTAAAGCTGTCATTAGTTTTTCAACAACATCCAAGAATATTAAATAGAGTTACTTATTTTTATTCTGGAAATTATGACAAAATCTTTGTAAGAAAGAGGATTAATACATAAGAGGTAATATATTTAGCTTCTATTAATATCTTTCAGTTGTATTTGTACAAAGTGTGATTTTAGCAAGGACTCCACCAAATAAAGTGAGCAGGACAAGCATCATACCTCAACTATATGAGGTATCTTGCTATCTTCAGGAACAGTATCATCAATTCACTCATGATAAATTAAGCCAAACTAGTACATACCCTGCCTAAATCCTCCTTTCTGAAACATGACTGAAAGAGTACTAATGATTTCCTAACTTTCTGATATATATAAACTGGGCATCACTGGTTTCAGGGCCTAGGCTGGTGAAGTAAAATAGCCAACTTAGCTAGAATAAGCTGTGTCTTCAACCACCTGATCCCCTCACTGCCTCCTTTTAGGCCTACTAGAATTAGCAGCTGCAACCTACAAAATCCAAGCAGAATCCTAAGATATATTGAGTTGGAAGGGACCCACAAGGGTCATCCAAGTCCAACTCCTGATTCCACAGAGGCCAACCTGAAAGTTAAACCATGTATCTAAGAGTGATGTTCAAATACTTCTTGAACACCAACAGTACTGGGCCCATGATCACTTCCCAGGGGAGCCTGTTCCAGTGCTTGACCACCCTCATCTGAACTTCTCCTAACACAGCTTTAGGCCATTTCCTCAGCACAAGACACCAGAGAGATGAGGTCAGCACCTCCTTCTCTGCTCCTCTCCATGAGGAATCTGTGGACAGCCATAAGGTCACCCTCAGTTTCCTCTAAGCTGAACAAACCTAGTATTTTCAGACACACCTCCCTTCTAGTCCTTTCACCATCTTCACTGCTCTCCTTTAGGCACCCTGCAATATTTTTCCATCTTTATCTTGTGAAGCCCAAAGTGCATAAAGTTCTTGAGGAGAGGCTGCATCAGTGCTAAGTATGGTGGGACAATCACTTCTTTTAACTGGTTAGCTCTGCTGTGTCTAATACGCCCCACAACATGGTTGACCCTTTCCACCACCACTGCACACTGCTGGCTCACACAGAGCACACCAGCAAACAATCCCTTGATCCCTTTCTGCAGGGCTGCACTGAACCTCTTGGTCCCCAGTCTATGTGCATATCCAGGATTACACCACCCCAGGTGGTATGCAAAATCTGGCATTTGTCCTTGTGGAATTTCATAAGGTTGGTGATTGCACAACACTTCTCATCTATCAAGGTCTTTCTGTAATGTCTCTCTACCACTGAGCAAATCAATGGCTCTTCCTTAGTATCACTAGGAAACTTAATTAGCATTAATTAATTAGCATAATTGTACTTAGCCCCTGTGTCCAGATAAAAACATTGAAGGGAACTGGGCTTAAAATCAAGCGCTGGGGAACATCCTAGTGACTGGTCACCAGCCAGATGTTAGCCTACTTACTGCAATTCTTTAAGCTCAACTCTTCAGCCAATTGCTCACTGATCATACCATGTATATGTCTAGCTGTATACTGGACAATTTACCCAGAAGGATTTTATGAGAGACAGTATCAAAATATTTGCTAAACATAAAAAACCAAACCAGAACAAAACCCCAAAAGCCAACCACAACTACTGCCTTCTCTCCGTCCGCTAGGTGGCTAACACAGCAGTTAGGTTTTTATGACAATCTTTTATTTAGTTAGTAAGGCATAGGTTGCCTCCATGAGTCCATGCTGACTTTGACCAATAGCTACATTGTCTCTGAAGCATTCTTCAAAAACTCCCAGAATAATCTTCACCATAATTTTACCAGGAACTGATGTGAGACTGACAGATCTCTAATTACCAGCATGTTCTTTCTTGCCCTTCTTGAAGATTAGAATTACATTTGCTAGATTCCAGTAAAGGGGAACCTCTCCAAATTCCCAAGACCTCTGATAAATAACAGAGAGCTCTCTCAGGAACTTCAGCCAGATTTCTTCAGTACCTTGGAATTAACCCCATCACGCCCCATAGATTTGCATAAATTCCATTAGAGCACCAAAAGTTGTACAAATTGAGAGTCAATCTGGACCTTATCAATCCTCTAGTCATGGGACAGAGGCAATGAACACATCAAATGTCTCTGCTTTATCTTCATCCTTATTTGTGAGGTGAGCAATCTCATCAAGTAATGGACCAATGTTGTCTTAAGCCCTCCTTTTGCCTTCAAAATGGTTTTGTTGGGGGTTTGGTTTTTTGTTTGATGTTTGGTTTTTTTTTTATATTGGTCCTAAGATTACCACACCAAGCTAACTAGCCCATCCACACATGGCTCAATCTAGCCCCTCTTCCCTCCTCCTCTTCCAGCAAGCAGAGCAGCCTCAAGGACAGACTGATCAGACTATACTTTAAAGAAACAAAAGTATCACTGATGTGTAATCTGCTAGCACGGATCAATATAAGACCTATTTTAATGCAAACAATTATATTAAAATTCTGATATACCAGCTGCAAGATCACCTTAATAAATCATTGGGGGTATCCTGCCTGGACCAGTTTCCCAGTTTTATTGCAACCTAATGGCCCTTTTCTAAAGTTTTTTACTTGCCTGGGTCCAATAACCTACACTCTTTCTTTCCCGTTTTCTGTTAGCTAACATGAAGCAAAATATTCCACAAAATCTTCTGCTCAGCAGTCGGAGTGTTCAATTGACTTTGTGCATTCACTGTTCAAATTACTTCAAATTTTAAGAGCCAGGAGCATCAATGGCTCAGAACTTCTCAACAACACAGGGAGTGATAAGTCCCACACAGCATTTCAAGACAAACTCCTGTGGCAGTACCAAGCTGTTTGTTACCTGGGTCGAGTGCCTCGGCCACTCTCACATTTTGTTAACACATAATTCATCCACTTTCTGGCAAAGCTGATATACTTGTCTCCAATCTTCTGCCTGAATTCTCCAGACATCAGACGAACAACTTCTTTATGGTACTGTAAGAAACTTTACATTACTTTTCAAGTATTAAAAAGAAGCACAAAACCACCATTTGCAATATTCACTGCAGTATTTGCAGGCTAAAACACTTCAGTATGGTAACACATATAGAATCATAGAATGGTAGGGATTGGTAGGGACCTAGAAGATCATCTAGTCCAACCCCCCTGCCAGAGCAGGGGCACCTAGACCAAGTCACACAGGAACAGATCCAGGAAGGTCTTGAATATCTCCAGAGAAGGAGACTCCACAACTCCCCTGGGTAGCCCATTCCAGTGTCTGTCACCCTCACTGTGAAAAAAGCTTTTCCTTGTGTTTACCCTAAACCTGCTTTATATCTATTCTTAGACAACAATCTTTATGCAGGAGGTTGTGTATTTAGAGAAAAAATGATGAAATGGATGATAAAAATAAGTTCTAGTGAAAAAGGCAGCACTTGAGCCACATTGCACTGGTGTGTGTATAGAGGCATGTGCTGATGTTTGACAGCATACCTGGCATTGAAGAAACAAACTACATAAATGCACAATTCTGCAACCAGAGGCCAAACTGTAAAGTAGTGTTTGTTTTTAGTTATACT
>JAOEGS010017383.1:32226-47658 GCA_025447755.1 Corythornis vintsioides | reverse complement strand
GGCTGAACAAATTAAAGTACCTTAAAGCAAATAATCATAGGAAAAATGCCATCATAACTTAGACTTCACAGCAAACATAGAATTCCTGTTTTAAAAGAACAGAATTGAAAACTCTGGTAGAAACTGAAAAGAGGGTTTGTGTTGGGAGTGGCAGAGCACACATTTTTACCATAACCCCTATTACTGTGATTCCTAGACTATATATGTGCCCACACAATAACCTCCAAGTATATCTTAGCCTACTATTATTTGATGTTTTCTAGTACATCTTCAGTTGTGGTCTGAGTGTCATCCATGAAACAAATGTGGTGAAAAATGTTTTTATATCACCTCCATCTCAGTGAAGAAATACTGCTGAAAATTACTACTGTAAGTTCAGACATGTTTTGCCCGCAGTGAACCCAAAGTTAAAGTCTGTTCAGCTCCTAACAACCAGCACCCTGGTTGAGTTACTTCATGGTTTGCACAAATACTCTGATCTCATAGACTTGGCTGTTCAGAGATGAGTCACAAAGGACTATAACAAACCAACAAACAAACAAACAAAACAAACCCCAAATCAAAACCACACAAAAGACTCAGGAATAGTGAAATCTGAAAGTCCTTTACTTTGTCCTTTGGGGTTGAAATTCAAATTAAATATTAATTTTTACTTTAAGCCTATGTGCCTAGGAGGCTTTTGGACAACCTACTGTCTTGAAAGCCACATTTCTGGTATTTTCTTCAAACTTGCATTTAAAGAAAATGTTTAATGTAAATTCAGTAAGTTTGGGAACCAAAATGAATCATGTAAATGAAAACATTTTTTCAAATTTCTTCTGAAAATTAAATAACTTTAAGCCTTCTATTAAAGCAATTTCAATAGCTAACTTCATTTGTAGAACATTAAAAAGACATGGAAACATCATTAAAGTATTTTGACTTTATCCTCGGTTATACTAGGTAAGAATAGCCATTCTTCTGTTATGAACAGAATGTCATTTTACAATACAGAATAAACTGTTTTCACTAAAAATCTTTAAAATTCACTTGCTCTACCTCAGTACTACTATAAATTATAATTTCCAAATAATGAAACAGAAATATAGATATTAAGTGGTTGCATTGATGCAAATTTTTACATTGCTGGGGGAAGGAAAAAAAACTGTTTCATTTTTCTGATAAATTCAACACAAAAATTTAATTTAATCAAGAACTTGACTATCTACTCCCCTGATAACCAAGGAAACCAGAGGCAATATGCTTAACTATATTAATGCTTTGTTACCATGACACACTATTCCACTTCCACAGAATTCAGAGGGGTAAGATGTTACAAGTAATATATGTTGCACTTTTATTATATTTTTTATGTTCTAGAAGAGAGCAAACACTTTATTGAAGTTCTATAGTAGCCTTTCTACATGTCAGGAGAATTCAGGCTTAGTTATCTGCATTACAGTACTACTGATACAATTAAAAAAAAAATCTACCCAGAGGAATTTAAATTTTATTTATATCATTATCTCTTAGATGTTAAATACTGTGACTGGCTGTTCAATATGTCACTCTAGGCTGCATATTTGTAAGGTTTCAATAATTCAAGAATAAAAGTAGCAAATTACAGCCAGTTACAGAATTATAGTTAAAAATGTGACAGAATAAAGATCTTTTCTGATTTAATAATCAAAATATGTTCCCAAAACAGTAGGCACCATTACCCAATATAAACTGCAAATCAACCCTCAAACCTCAAACAAATGAGAAAGTAAAATACAAACCCCAAATCCAGCTGACTGCTAAAGAAAATGTTCCTTGGGAATTTAAGGAGGTAGAGGTTGTTTTAAAGAGCTACTGAATCATCCACTCATTATAAATTGCACTGAGGATAGCTGTATGAGCCTAAAAGCACTGCCCTGCAGATTATCAATGCCTATTATTTAAATACTTGGGGCTTTTTTTTGTAATGTAATTGTATAGAGCTCCAAAGCATTCTAGTACAAGCATTTCTTACTCCCATCTACATCCAACCCCTAACATTCTGTGATTCTGTGATATGTTTTCTTTGTTTATTCCTTATGCTCTTGCCTCCCTCTAGTGTCTGGCCCTCACAAAAAGGGACTTCTATTGAGACCTCTGTGGAATCAGAGAAGAATTCAGGCTGGAAAGAACCTCTCTAGTCCAAGCTCCCCCTCACAGAATTTCTGGTTGTCCTTGGTAGAAACATTTACCAGCAAAGGTTTACAATCAAGGAAAAGCCTCACTCCTGAATCCATTTTTTAAGGACCTCATAAGACCATCTGGCAAAGGGAGCCAGGAAAATAACTCGCTGGGATTATCTTCCTCCCAGTTTAATCACTTCTTAACTGAGCAGGAGATACATTCCTGTGCATGTTGGTGCAGTATATGGCTGCCTCGTTGTCCATCCTCACTTTCATACATGATCATCATGTGTGGAAGAAACGTCTAGACTATGTTCTCAGCCAAAGCTCAAAAGCTTCAGTGTGAAGTGTTTGTTTCTTCAGCAATTACAGACCCTGACAAAGGCTCAGCCTGAGTAACTGCTGTTATTCCTTCTGCCAGGAAAGTGTCTGCCATGAGGACCTTCACTAGCATGAAGGGATGAAGTGGCAGATCTCAGACAGACACCTCTGACAACAACAAAACAATCTCCTCATTGCTAATAGTGACCAACTGCTACAAAAACTAACAAGCCACATGAAACTGCAGTAAGATGATCTGGCAAATAAAGCTTCATGAGCCTGAGTAACACCACATCCCCCAGGAAAGAGTCCTAGAACCATGTCTTGTTCTTAGTAAAAAATCATAAGGACAAAAAAAGCTGTTCTATCATCAGGATAATTATGTAAATATAGTAATGCTTAAGTTGTAGGCATTTATTAAAAATGAAGTCTGGCATAATTTTCAGATTAATTTCAGTAGCACGTGCAACAATATTAAAAATCAGTGCAATAAAAAATTGCAGTATCAAAGGAATCACTGTTCAATGCAGGAGTGCACAACTAGAAACTCTCTGCTGTAAAATGTGGTAAATAACCAGAATACTAGAATTGAACATTTTGTGCCACAGTGTGACAAACACTGTTAAGAAAAAGAATATATAGCACTAAGTATTTATGTAGCAAAGGGAAGCAGAAAGTGATGGGTTGCATTGAAGTCAGCCATCTGTATCAGAAGCTTGATTCCAGGCTATTAGCTGAAGTAACTGAATAATGCCTTAAAGAAACTGATCCAGCTTTTACTCTTCCCTTTGTTCCAAACAATGCAACAACTTTCAAGTCTCCAATTTCACATTCACAGCCTGATCGTACAAATAGATCCGAAAACAGTGACAGTCAAGTAACGATCTCTGCTATAAGAGGATTTTATTTTAAACTATGAGAGTACTTGTAAAACTGTACTGAAATTATTTAATCTGTCTTGATTCATATTGCTTTCTGGTTTCAAGTAGTTTTTAAGCATATTGGAGTTACACTCTTTTCAGGATGTGCTGGGAAAGGGGAAATATTTTTTAAGCAACAAGAACAGGATGTGTAAGAAACCATGGGAATTGTGCGTTTAGAATAAAATTACATTTTACAGAAAAAAAAAACCAAGCCAGCCTTAACATAACACTGAGGTCATTAAATCAACTGGCATATCCAGTCAGTACATCTACCATCATTTTACATTTGAGCCTATCATCCGAACAACAATAATTTATCATTTAGGCACTTTTAGCCTAGCAACTTGCACAGTAATTTTAATTACAGTGCCTAAAGAAACAAATGTTTTATTTTGCATTCTGCATTTGTCTCTGATGTGAACATGCCAGTACATTATCATTTTCCCTCCCAACAGAGCATTTCTACTAGTTTCAATGCTTTCTTTGTAGGCACTACTTGATTTTATTACTTTTTTTTTTTTCACTGAATACATTGTGTCACACTTCATTTACAATATATTTTACCAATTCCTCTCAAAAGGTAAAATATTGTTTCTTACAAACTCTTCTACAGTGTTTTTATCAATGAGGCCTGTGGTACATCCACATCAGTGATTCAAAGTACAGGAGGAGTTTTTTGGTGTAAATTTCCCTTGTGCCTGTGCTTAGCCTGGTGATAGAAGTCCAGTGCACCACTGGTGTGTTCAAGGTAACATCCTTCCTGCTGAAGACTGAAGTTGTATGCCAAGAACTTTCAGGATTGAGAACTGGCACTCAGAATCACACAATCACAGAATCAGTATGGTTGGAAAGGACCTCCAGGGTCATCAAGTCCAACCTTTGTCCTAGCATTTCTCTGACCACTGCACCATATCCTCAAGTGCTGCATCTATTTGTTCTTTAAACACCCCCAGGGATGGTGACTCCACCACCTCCCTGGGCAGCCAGGTTAATGCTGCAGCCATTAAAGCCAAATGTGAACACACAATTTGGAAACCATAACCATCTGCAGCAAATTGAACACTCTTTTTGCAGTACACCAGGCAGTCATGAATAATTAACTGCAGTCTTTAGCAAGTACCATGTACATTTCTTCAGAATGGTCTGGCAAGACAAAGGAGTGTAATTATCTCTACTCCATAGGACAGGAACAATTGGCATGAGTGTCAGAAAATAAAAATGTGAAAATAAAAATGTAAAAATAAGAACGTGCCAATAAGAGCTGTATTAATCTTTTTTCTTTTCTTTTTTTTTTTTTTTCCAAGACATTAAACATTATATGACATTCTACACAGAAAAACCACAGGCCATTGACTTCAGTTACAGGTGTGAAGAAATCAGCTTTATTTTTTACCCCAGTTTGAAGATGGTTAGCTAGATCTTGAGAAGACTGAAAATTACATGGAAACAGCAACTTGCTTGTGAAAACTACAGTAACTATAACCCCTTGCTTCATTCACAATATGCTTTCTAACATTTGGAGCTACACTGTGTATCATAAAACTTCATTTATTTCTAGGGCCCATCAAGAGTATTAGTAGAAAAAAAATATTTACACTATTATTATTTCTGTTAGCTTGTGTTTATTTTTTCAATATCTCTTACAGGAAATTCAAAAGAAAAGTGTATTATCCTGATTTCAACTAGTAATTAAGTGGCATTCCAATGAAAAATGTACAGTATTACCTCTCTTCATTTAGGAATTGCTTTTTAACACAATACATCTCTTATCAAATCATATCTCAATTAAGGAGGTAGATTTACACAAGTTTAGATACTTATTCATATACCTTCAGATTCCTTTCCCTGAAAGAATTTGCAGACCAGTTGATCTAGCTTCCAGGGCTTGAAAGAGACAGATGCTGTAACTCATTGCAGCCAGCATTACTTTTTGCCCTGCACCTTGTATAAATAGCTTAGGTTCTCGGGGACATGGCTAACAAAACATTTTCTACCAAACACTACAAAATACTCTGGGGAAAGCTGAGATCTCACAATCTTAGATGCCAAGTGTCACAGTCCAAACAAAACTCAAGAAAGACCTAAAATACCTGCTCTAACATACACCACAGGCCAGGCAGACATGGATAAGAAGACAAAGCCTGTCTGATTCTGTCCAGGATGTACAAGGTAAAGAGCAGGTCACCAATCTCCAACAGTTAGCATGCATTTTTTGTGCCCTCAAAGACAGCATGTATATTATACCTTCCTCACAATACTTTCAATGCTACCAGCAAGGGTCAGACCAATGACTAATATGTCAATAATACTGCCTGTTGTACTGAACAGCACTTTCTCCTTTCTTCCTTAAATATATTACTGTCTTTGTTCACCTCCAGGTTCTTCTTTTATTCTTAGACTGTAATTTTTCTAAGGCAAGCTCGTTAAGCTGTCCAATTATTATTTTTTTTTCATTAACCAACAATAAAAGGCTCACCTTGCCTTTCAGATAGAACTGTTTGTGGTCACTTACCTGCCTGTGAATTAATTTAGCCACATAGTACTTCTATTTCAGAAAGAACATTGGTCCTAATGTTTGGTCCTAATGCCATTTGTTTTCTAATGATTTAGTGGTAAAGTAATATTTTTCTAGTCCTCATCTATAAAACATCTCTTTGGGGCTTGTCTTTTTCCTCATGCTTCAGGACCAACAAAATTAATAAAATAAGCAAAAAGAGGAAAAAAACCCACCTAGCTTAAAAAGACATTTCTGTGTCTTTTGCCCAATTATCTATCAATGACTAGATGATTTTCTAAGCCCCTTCCAACCCCTAATATCTATGATTCTATGATCTATTTAAGACACATCAATCTGAACACAGAGCACGACGAACTCATTACATCCTCACGTTCACATCCTTGGGTAGTTTTCATTTGTTGAATTACCTTGTCAGCGTCCACTTTCCCTCTGATAAATTCTTTCTTCCAAAACTCCAGTGCCTGGTCCAGAGTGAGGCCAATGCCTTTCAAGAAGAGCCCATACTGCATGCGGCCGCCGTGCCGCAGGTGGTGATTCTCGCGCAGCGCTCGGTGCAGCTGCCGCATGCAAAGGGGGAAGGATTTCACAGAAAGCTGTCAAGAGAAAACATTGTGTTTAAGGTACACTGGTCATTTGAAGTCTAGGACACCTGCTTAATGTGATTATTCATTAGCTCTGCTTGAAAAGTACCAATGGCTGGGATAAAAGATATGCATGTGCAGAGCACCTCGGGACTAATGAGAACAGAAGCGTGTACTTAAACCATCACAGCCAGTAGTCATCTCTAGGAAAAAAAAAAAAATAATCCTAAAGGTGGTAGCATCAAAGTGTTCTTAGTTACAAAGTAATAAAGGTTAATTTGTCATCAGGAAAACATAAATCCACATTTATGTTACTCTGTTTTTTGCTTTTTCCTTATTTTAGCTTCTGGAATGGAAAGGTGAACTTGGTAAAGAGTTTTCTGGGGCTGGGAGGATCATTCATTTTTTTTTTAAAACATCTTTGGAAAACTAGAAGCAGGAGTAAAATTCATTACAACTGATCTGCAGGGTTTTCCCCTAAGATAGCTACTTCTTATAAAGTAAGATCTCAGAGAAAAAAAAAAAAAAGTGATGTTCAAGTTTATTTGGGCTTTGCATTTTTAACAGCCAAGTCATGTTGTGGAATTCACTACCAAGGCAACACTGCTTTGGTTAAGATGTTCTAAACAATTTCTGAAGTTCTCATAAAGGAGTGGTAATGTGGTTCTAATTGTCTCTGCATGACTGAAGTGGTTTTACAATCCATTTTATTTACTACTTTGTTTTGAAAAACCCTTCTGTAGGTCAAAAGTAAAAAATAATAGCACTGGAAAGACTAGTATTACAATACAATAAACGTCATGGGCTCCAAAAGTATTAGAAAATTTTAAATTGTGTTTATAAATTGTTACATATTTGTGAAAGTACACAAAGTTAAGGAGCAAAATAAGCAATTCACTACAGATCCAGTCTAAATCTTGATTAGATGCATTTTCAGTTAATTCTGTTCCATTTTAAACTTTGTCACAGCCTCATTTAAGTAGTTCTCAAGAGTAACAAAGCAAGTATGAATCAAAACCAGATAAAGGTTTTATATGTTATCTGCACATAGAGTACTTGAACTTCAGAAGTTACATATTAACATTCAGTATAACTCAAACACAGAGGACTTACAGCATCAATCTGTTCTAGAGAAATTTTGCCAGCATTCTTTTGTACACTGTAATCTGGGCCAATGTAAGAATGGCTGAAAAAAAAGCAAACAAACAGTACAATGTGATTTAAAACTGTTCAAAACCATTTTTTTTAAGTTTACAAAATTAAGAAGAAATGATTTTACTGATTAAGGCCTGAAAACTGTTTCTATCAGGGAAAAATAAGGAATGCTTGACAGTTATGTAAGTAATTAGGATTTATAAAATCAACATTAGAGTCAACACAGTAAAGAAACTCTCCTTCCTCCTTATCTGAAAGGAGTGACAAGAGGTTATTTAGAATTTCAACACATGATCATGCTGCTACTGAGGTTGAGAGAGAACTCTGTCCAACACCTTGCTCAGAACATTTATCCACAGCAAGTTGCTCAGCATCTCATCAAGATGGGTTTTAGCATCTCCAAGAATAGACTCCATAACCTTCTGAGAAACCTGTTCCAGTGTTTGACCACCACAGCAGTAAAAGAAAACAAACAAACAAAAAAAAGGTGCTTTCTTATATTTAACTGGAATTCTCTGTGTATCAGTTCCCACTGACACCTGGCCTATCACTGGATACCACTGAGAAGAGTCCAAGTGTATCTTCTTTAGTCCCCCTTTTCAGACACCTATTTATACACACTGGTAAGATTCACACACACACACATCCTCCTAAAATTGATCTCCTCTGGGGTGAACAATCTCAGCTCTCACAGCCTCTCCTAATATGTACTGGGGAGCCCAGGATTAGACAGAGCCCTCCAGATGTGGCCTCTCCAGTGCCACGTAGAGGAGAAGGATCACCTGCTGAGTAGTCTTCCTCATACCACCCAAGACACTGCTAGCTTTTTTTTCTTCAAGGGTAAACTGGTGGCTCTTAGCCTGTTGTCTGTCCCCTTCTGCAGCCCTGTTTCACAGCCATTCAGCTCTCTGCCCATAATGGTACATGGGGGTATTCTTCCCCAGGACTTAGTATTTCCCCTCACTGAACTTCATAGGGTTCATGTCAGTGAGGAGGTCCATTTCCCTAGCTCATACTTCCATCAGTTGCTGATAAGGATATTGCAAGAAACAGTGTCAAAAACCTTGCTTAAGTCAAGATAAACATCATCCACTGATTTCACTCTCATCTATTGAACCTTCTAAGAGAAAATGACTAGCTATGAGGTTAGTCAAGCATAATTTCCCATTCACAAACCCATGCTTACCATTCATTATCACCTCCTTGTCTTTCATATGTCTGGAATTGAAATGAGGCAGCCTATAGTTCCATGGAAAGTACTACTTTTTGTGAAGACAGGGTGCACTTTTGCTTCTTCCAGTAATTAAAAACTCCTTCTACTTTGCTATTTTTGTAGCTTTAATAAAGAAAAGCCCAAACAAATAAAAAACCCTAATGTATCACTATCAACATTTACCACAGGGGAAAAGTAAAAGCTGAAAAACTACTTAAGTGTATCAATTGAAAGCTGGAAAGGTTTTTACCACTGCACAAACATAGAAACATATATTTACTCCTGATAGCAACTGTCCAGCCAAAATAACACAAGGCTCTGCAAGTGCTGCCTCATCTTTCATTCATATTACAACAAACATACTTCTGATTCCTGAACTGAATGGAGGCAACCCCCACACTACAGCAGTCACGTAGATGTTGTCAAAGAAATTTCAAATCAAATAAATACAAGTATCTAATTCCCAGCTTTTACTTTTAAATATATAGACTTCTTGAATTCAGATATATGCAGGGCTGAAGAATAGGTCAAGAGAAATGCTTACAGCAGAACCCAGCTGAACTCATGAGCTGACAAGCAATAAAGCAAACACAGGCTTTGGATACAGCATACTGCTCCAAACATCAGCTTGCAAAGTCTGGGTATGAATAACTTCCTTTGTGCAAGAGGGATTTTGTAAGTAACTAAACAAATATAATTTCTTTAATCTTCTGAAGGTATATGGATGTTAATTGCAGGGAAAGAAAAAAAAAAGGAATTTATCTAAATGATGATACTAGGATCTACATATTATTTTGTGACATTTCAGTACTGTAAAGTATTAAAAGCACACAGATAACAGTCGATTTTACTACAGTACAAATCATTTGTTTAATTATAAAGGCACTCATTTGCTTTTTAGTCTTATTTCTGGCACACACTGGAGCACTACACAAGCCTACTGTAGTTAACATTTTTTTTTTTCCACTACACAACAATGGATAAATAATTAAAAGCATTTGAGCTGTGTATACCTATTATTACTGATTGTACTAAAGAATAATCTGAATTTCCTTGTAGAATCAGATCTGCATCACTTAGGCAAACTGCAAACAAAACAAAATACACAGTCCCAATCAAAGCATTTTTTTAAAAACAACCAATTAGGAGAATGTCAGTTGGTTAGCATCTCTGGAGACACTTAAGACCTGCCTGGATCTGTTCCTGGGTGACTTGGTCTAGGTGATCCTGCTCAGGCAGGGGGGTTGGACTAGCTGTACCATCCACAGATGTGTTAGGATACCAGGAGATTCAGTAAGGATATGAAGGGCACTTTGTAACTGTTGAGAACAGTAAATGACAGCAAGCCACTGAGCTGTGCATTCTTACTTGCTTCTGAGATGAGCAAAATTAAGAAGGAGGGTGAACATGTCTGCATGATATTGTGGCATTCATTTTCCAAAAAATCTAGTCTTGCAAAACACTTTATTTCAGTATCAATCTTGTAAATCAACATTTGAAGACAGAATTAATAAAATCATAGAAAATGCTGCTTATAAAGGATGCTGGAAGACCATTTACTCCCATACCCCACTTCAACTGGGCCTACTGACAACACTAGTCAGGTGAGACAATCCAGAACAGTCCAATTACAAAATACATGTTATGTCCATTAAAAAAAAAAGTGGATTAAAAGATCTATGCAGCCATAACCCACATTAAAATGACCTTTTCTGAGTACTAACCAATTTAAAAGTCACAAGCAGATATGAATAGCTACCAAAAAAAATAATGTAGGGCATTAACAACCAAACAAAGCTCTGTAACCTTCAAGTGTATGCTCTTTTCATACACTTCTATCTATGCTTTTGTTCCCCTCATAAAGCTCTATTGACATATGCCAAAAAATAAAATACTGCTGTCAGAATTCACACAATGAAGGCAAAGGAAAGCCTACAACTAACTACTATTCTCCTTTCTTGTGAGCAAGGTAAAGCAAAAACAAATCAGAGATTCACAGAAATAAATAGCAGAGAAGACCTATTCAGTCATCTGTCTCTTCACTGCCAGACCTTGTTTTTCAGGTTGTTAAGGCTTGATGTATTTTGTCTATTTTGAAGGGACTTCCAAAAAACCAACTTGGAAGCATTTGTGTAGGTTTGGGATTTTTTTTTTTCCAGTTGGTGACAAGATGTACTGGGAACAGCCCCTCCATTTTCACAAAAGCAAAATGGAAGTAACTTACTAGTCATAAAACATACTTGCTCAAATTAACATAAGAATGCCTAAAAAAAAAAGTAAAAATAAAATAAAAAAAAACCTTTAGGCATAAATGTAGGATACAGTACTCTTGCTAACGTACCTGATGTAAAGCCAGCTTTTTTTTGCAACCTTTCCTTTTCCCATATTTAAAATCAAGCAGAGAGGCTTGTGATTGCTGTGACACTGCAGGCTGTCCCTCTCACATGGATGCATAGCATATATCAAAAGAAATTTCAAATTTCACAGTAATTACTCCTAGAAAGCAAGATTTGTCAAAAGCTAATCTAATTGCTCTTTAGCTTCAAACAGAGAAAGGTATGCCACTGAGGCATTTTTTTGAATCCCACTACAGTGTGCAGAACTAAAAACATGGAATGTTTTTGGCATTCAGAAGTATCCCCTAACCAGCTGTGTAACAGTTACACTGCCATTTTCTCTCTCAGTCATCACTCTTGAACAAAACTGAATTCTAACTAAATAGGTGAAGACACAATGCAGGCTAGTTTTCTTATTCTGATTTACACTAAAACAATAAAACATGAAATCATTCCTACAGTATACATTTTACTTTTTTTTTTTTTAAATCAAAATAAAATGTCAGGTTTAGGATACAGATATCTAGAGCAGTAGAGCACCACAGAAAATAAAGAACATGCAACCTAGGTCTGCATCCTAATTCCAGTGCAGTGCTGTCATGCTAGAGCATCATCACTTCCATTTATAATCCATTCACAATCATTTCAGTGATCTTAATGCAAAGCTGTATGTGGTCAAAAACAGAGCTTTCATTACTGACATTCAATATTTAAGTTAATCTCTGCCCTTGGAGATACTAAAAATTCAACTGAATAAATACCTGAGCAACCTGATCTAACCAGATCTGCACTGAGCAGGGGATAGATTAAATGATCTCCAGAGGTTCACTCCAAGCTAAATTATTCAGTGATTCTGAGCCAATGCATCTCCCTCTAGTGGTGTGGTCTTTGTCCTCCTGCATACTACTGTGATAAGAAAACTCTCACCTACAATATAAAGTGGTAAAAAGCAACCATGTACATATATAACAGACACTAAATATATGTTTAACCTGAAGAGCATCAAAAAAGTGTTTTTTCTTACTTTTCATCCCCAAACACATTCAAAGAAAATATAAAACTTCTATATACTGTACATTACACTAAGAGAGACAGGTTACTTCACCTGTGTTGTAGTGCACTCAGGGTCACATTTTCAGTTGTCTCTTTAGGTCCATCAAAAGAAGAAACTAGGACTCCATTCAGCAATGACAGTAACAGAGGAATTTTCCAAAAAGATAATAGAGTATAAAATATTTGCCACGAGGAAGGTCCATACCCTAAGCAGTGCATTTAGAACCTGCTTTGTTCATTAAGAAATTTAATGATTTTGTCCTTACATTTTTTTTTTTATAAAAGCTATAAATATTTTCTTGTTACTTAGAAGCAACACCAACTCTGTAAATTACGTTTAATGTCATTAGAAAACTCTTGTTAAGCTGAAGGGATAGTTTCAAGTTTGGTTGGTTGGTTTGTTTTTTTTTCCAAAAGCCACATGCACAGATGAGACATCTGGAAAAGAGATGTAGCTGAAACATTCTACTAATACAATTATTTTAATCTGTTTGAAAGAATGCATTCATGCTTTCAGCTTATGCTACCTGAGATGATTAAGCAGTGGTTGCAGCCTCTCATCAGACTGTATGGAAGGCAACGATCGTGCTGTCAGCTAGAAGAAAACAGAATTTCAATTAGTAAAATATTAGTTTCAAAAAAATAGATAGCACAAAGCATGAATGATGTAAAAAAAAAAAATCACTCTGTTGATGCAACTTTAAATAACATTGGATAAAACACACTTTACCCTACTAAAAGTAAGCACAGCCTCCCAGAATCTGAAGTTAGCATAAATATTTACAAATTAACAAAACAGCAAAAAATACTTTTTCTAAAATTACAAAGTCATTTGAATTAAATAGCAAGACATTATTGAGTGGTATACTTTCTTCCAAAAGTATCTGAACTAGAAATCACATTCTACCTAGACCACCTTCACACCTCTAGTATTCACTAGGCTGCATTTGTGGCAAATAAACAGGACATTTTCACGTGGCATGGAAAAGGCAACAATATGAGAATATAGAAAGCATGCAATGACTGCAAAGCTACATGAACATGAGATTTATTTAAGATTTGGCAATGGTTCTTCAATATAATGAAATAATGAAAGTAAAAGGATGACAACTTAGACGTTGATGGCTAAGAAATGGTCTGGTTTTCTTCCAAAAAAACCAAAAAAAACCCACAAAAAAAACCCCAAACAAAACACACAACCAGCACATGAAATTGCAAGTTACCAGAGATTTACTATAAACCTTAAAAAAAAACTTAAAAACTTAATAAAAAAGCCTGAAGTAGCAGCTCCATATGCTATCAGGAAGGCAGTGACATTTTTTATGCATGGTAATTAAGAACAAGATTATTATGACTCAATTAACTTGTCTCAAATTTTTAGGAGTGAATTTCTTGATCTTGAGGTTATCATGTGAGAGCTATTTATTCTCTAAGTGCTTTTCTGCACACACACACACAGAAAAAGATAATTTATTTTCACAGAGTTTACTTTGTAAATGAGATGTTCTAATTAGCTGTGTTGCACATGAGAATTTTAATATGCTGCTGGACAAATGAATGCATACTTATTTTAAAAAATCCTATCAGTCACTATGCTTTCATTTAAAAAGGGAGACTTCACTATGTACTGACATCTGATTTCAAACATCAATTGGTCAGGTAAAATCTTTTTCCCACTGCAATCTGATTGTCTTCAGAAACAAACACTAGTTTTGATGTAATTTTATTCCAGAATACAGCCTAAATGGGGAGGCAACAGTCACAAAGGCTTCTCAGTACACTTCTCTCTGATTAGAACTATTACTGATGAGTAGGAACACAAACTTTAAAACAACTTTTTTCAAAAAGCTTGCATTTTAGCTAGCAATTCCCTAAAAAGTAGCTTTAAAGGGTAAACCAGCCTATTTCTCTATCTTGCATTGTAATGCACCAAAACACTTGCCTTAAAGTATAATGCATAGAGGTAGTTTTGGACTTCTGAGAAACGCTTTATATTGCTTTGCCTTTTTTTCCTTTTTATTTATTTTTTAAAGATTTTTGGCATGATAACCTTATATAGTCTTTGAAACTGTATGATTTTGCAGCCACCTTTTGCAGTCAGATGCAGATATTACCAGAACACAAGAATTCAATTGCATTTCACAAAAAGGCCCTTGACATCCAACTAAGTTGCAGGCTGCCTCATACAAAAAACAACTGATTGATTTTGAACCATCAGCTATCTTGCTAATGTTGTAACCAAATGTCACAATGCAAATGCTATGCAGCTGGGGAACTTGAAATAAGAGAAAAGTGTTAGCATGCCAGTATGCTGCTGTACCTAGACAGTTGACATTTTAGGGCTGATCAATTTTCTTTTGAAAAAAGTTGGGGTTTAACCTTTCATGGAATGTTACAAATCTCAAGTGTTGTACAAAATTAATAAGGATTTTTGACAAGGCTTTTTCAGCTATTAAAAGTTATTTCAGCAGCACTTACATCAAAATGTGCTCAGCAAGAACTAAAGCAAACAAGTTCAGTTAACATTTATTCCATGTAAATTGTTCTCACATGGCCTATAAGACAGGAGTAACATTTTTCAAAACAAAACTATTTAAGTAAATATGCTTTTCACATTATTAAATATGGTTTTGCAATGTGCCAATATAATTAAATACACAGCACATTTAGATTCTCTTCAAATAGCACCACTAAAGTATGGAATAAAAGAAATAATACAGATTGGCATTACTGACCTCTCAGTACTAATTTAACAACTCCCTTTTGAAAGGATGGGAAACAAACACAATCTCTAGTGGTTGATACAGGTGTCAATAGCAATGTAAGGCTGAAGTTGTTTGTATGGGTTTGGTTTACTCTGCTTTTTAATTAAATAAAACCTGACACCACTTTTTCTCTCACACGCCCCCTTTCACAGCAACACAAACCAGCCCAAAGGAAATCTGCAGAATGCAAAGTGGCCTTTCATGTTTTAAGGAAAGCAAAGCAAAGGCAACAGCTAACTTAGCTGTTAAAAAAGGATTCAAGTTATTTTCTTAGAACTGTCATTTTCTTTATTTGGCCTCAAAACAGCTATTATCAATGTTGCCTAAATGCTATAGACAGCAGTTTAGAAGTTGTATATAAAAACAAGCTATTTTATAAAATATATGTTCTAAATTACTAATAATATATATATAAAATGTCTTCTC
>JAOEGS010017383.1:17342-32126 GCA_025447755.1 Corythornis vintsioides | reverse complement strand
TAATATATATATAAAATGTCTTCTCATATTTAGTCAGTCAATTCAAGCTGCTAAAGGACAAATCTTCCATGGCAAAAGGAGGAACTTTTGCTAGCACATCCTAGATATTCACCTAATACTTTAAAGAACTTTGCAGAAACTGAACAAATTTCAGCTCAGCATTTGTCAGATGCATTCAGAATAATAATGAATGTTTTCCTGAGGCATTTGCTTCTGAAAGCAATTGATTTCTTTTTTTCCATTTGGAAATGTCTAGCTTTCATATACACACTGAGGTATAAATAACATCTGGGTTACAGATAAAAACTTACTCTTTAAAGCAATTTTTTTCAATAATTACACCTTGTTTAATTGGTAAGTGAACTGTTGCTGGGTTTTGTTATTTCCTATGTGTATACTCATTTCACTTGCATTTTAGGGTGAAAAATATGTAAATGAACTCAACTCTTGTACTTTTTTGCACTCTAGCATAAAGCTGAAGTTGACAGTTACCAAGATGCTCATTAGATATTTTTTCCCCCAAAACAGATTATTAATTCCATCTTTCTTACAATAGCATATTGTGTCTTTCAGGCTTTAATTACATGCAGATTGAAGTATCTACTTAGAAAGCTACCTTGTCAGCAAAATCCAAATCTTCTGTTAATGAATACTGCTTCCCATAATTGTGAGGGTTCTTCAGTGACTTTATCAGCTGTTTCCCCACTTACTTGACCCTTACCAGTAAGATTTCACAACTTTTAATTTAGTCCTCAGTCTTTTTTGCATCCAGTTCCAGATATCTAGTAAGTTTAAAACTAAGTAAATAGTGTATTGGAACACTTGTCTTTCCAACAAGCCTGGAAAATGAAATAATTTGCTTTATTTCACTACCAGCTGCCAATACAGGTAAATATTCCTTCTCTTCAACACTGCTCACTGTTCCTTGGCTGTGTGCAGATCTTTTGTTTCTTTTTCTGACATTATTCATGAACAGAAGACTTTCCATTTTGCTGTCTTTCTCCCAGGTTCACAAACTAAATATTGATTCCATTACTCCACAAGGTAACCTGGAATGTGTTCTTCAGCTCAACTACACATTGCTGCTTTAATTAACTTGCATCAACAGAGCGTTATTGATGGGGGAGGTCACTTAGACAGCAATGACTTCTCTGAAGCTCAAAAATAGTTTTGAAGGTTTTTTCCTCCTCTTCCCTTCATTCAGGAGAAGAAAATTAAGAAAAACAACATTTCTGCATAATTTGCTAAAGGTTATGAGCTGCATTGGGTTTGTGTCTAGCCAGGGTTTGGTGGCAGGGGGGCTGCAGGAGTGAGAAGTGTGAGAAGCTTCTAGAAGTTCCTCTGGCTCCAAGTTGGACCCTACTGCAGTGAAGGCTGAGCCCATCCATGTGGGACAGTGCCATGGAACAGGGAAGACTGTGAGAAGCCCTCCTGTGGGGGAAAGGAGTGTCAGAAACATGTCATGAACTGCCTGCAACCCCCATTCCCTGCACCCCTGAGCCACTGATGAGAAGGTAGAGAATCTGGGAACAGAGCTGATCCCAGGAAGAAGGGAGATGGGGTGGGAAGGTATCTCTAGGATGTGTGGTTGTATTTCTAATTATCCTGCTCAGATTTGATTGGTACATCAGTATTGTTGCTCAAGTGAAATTGATGTTTTGCCCTCAAGTCCAGTCTGGGTTTTTTTTGCCATGACAATTATTGGTGAGCACACTCCACGGCCTTGACCTGACCCTTGAAACCTAGAAATCACAAAAGGTTGATTATTGCTTTATTAGACACTCTCAAAGTCACTGCCAAAAACCACAGTAGGTTTCAGCCATCACAAACTTCACCAGTCAAGCACTAATACTATGTTCCAAAACTGCTTTAAGAACACCAGAGCCATGCTAGCAAAACTTCTCCAGTGCTGAAGACAATATGCAGTCAAAATAAACACACATCTATGTACCCATCTAATCCATTCCATCAAAATCTCATTTTCCATAGTCATGATTACTACAACAAACTAGCTGTAGCAATCATTGCTCTACAATGCATTGTTCTACAACTCAGATCATAAACTTGAGTTAAAAAGCTGTTGTGTAGATTAATCTTGACAAACATTAGTGCTGAAGCCCTATGCCATTCAGAAGGCACTACAGGAAATAAATAAGACTACCACTGTATAAAAAACAGTTATTACAAATCAGTCTTACTACAGAACTTCAGAGAAGGTATTTGTTTCTCTTAACAAGACTCTACTACTAAAAATCAATTACTCAGTACAGTTCTGGCCTCCCCAGTATCAGAGATACATGGACATGTGGAAAGCTATAGGAAATCAGACATTTCCACCAATCTTCTAATCCTAACTGCCCAAGCACCACAGATGATTAAAAAAAACCAACCATGTTGTTTAAAAACAAATATACAATTCATAATATAAACCTCCAGTCCCAAATATCTGTGAACATCTACTAGCATTCCTGTTTTCCATGTAAGAACTTCCATTCTCTAAGCATCCTCAAAAGTCTGTGTATTTTCATCTGCAATGTAGCAAAATAGTCAAAATTATTAATGATTAACTATCAGACAATTTCTAACAAAACTGTAAATCCTTTTTCAGGATTTATAAGGACAAAATGAGGTAATTATTTTAGAAATTAGATCATTTTACTCTTGGATTGCTTTCAGAGAAAAATCATTAACAAAATTCTTAAAACCACTAGATTTTAGGGACCAGGATTTATCACCACAGTCAACACTGCCCAAGGCTATGTTCCTATTCAGTCTTTACACACTGGGATAAAGACATTTGAAACTAAAGAGAAATGATCCTATTGCAAAGCATTTTCTTTCTTTATTAAAGCTTGTAGAAATCTTTGTATGCTGACTTTTCTTCCTTAAGAATGTTACTATATGACTTCAAATAAATTTCAGCCATCCTTAACAATTCCATACTCGATCTTTAGTAAGAATAAAGAAGAGATTTCCTTATAATAGTTTGTGTGATGCCAACCCTTACTTTCAAACCTCAAACAAAAGCATTTGAATTTCAGTGTTTTACTCTCTCAACATGCAGTACTGCTTAGAAATAACTGTTCTGTTGCCAAGACTTAGAAAATATCCATCTTCTAAAAGTAAAAAGGTATTTGAAATCTCCTGCTCGGTTATGCATATTTTACAATTTATTATTTTTATTTAGAAGCAAAATCAAATCTTGCCAACCTTTGAAAGGGTTTTAACCCACAGCTTCCCATGTGTTCAAGTACCAGTGATGACCTTCTTATCTTTAGTAACTAGAGCTAAAAAGATATCAGGAGTTCACATTTCATGCTGTTAATAAACAGGCTTAATATGAGTATGATAATTTTCAAATATTTTACTTCATCTCATTTCTCAATTGCCAGCAACAGCAATGACATTTCCCAAATACAAGTAAGAGTTAATGTTTAAATATTTTCTTTCCAAAACAGGGAAGGACATCCACTTCAAGTAAGCCACTAGAAACTCCAACGAGATGCAACATTTTTATTCCCTTTTTTAAAATGTTGATTACGTTTGCAATTACCACAAATATTTTGCTGTTGAATAAAAACACTGACATAAGAACACTTCCCCCAGGACTCAAGTTCATGAAGCAGAAAACCAAGCCTTCAAAAAAACCTATTTCATTATAAAACATAATATTGTTGCCTTAGAACTTAACTATGGCAGTGGGACCTCCATTTGACCTCCTGTTAAGGCCTGTGGCTTGGTGTTTTTAAGTGAAAGCAGAAGTGAATACATTCAAGCTGCTAAAGTGAAGCTGGTGGGAATCAAAGCCCAGGGATTTTCTCCTTCCCAAACAGAAGTTCACTAACACCACACACACAGAGAACAGAGAGAACCCTAAACCAGAAAAATAATTAGGAATAGTGTTCAATGAGATTTTCTTATTAAATTATTACTGCAGTGATAACCTACTGGGCAGAAGCTTGTTTATCAGTATCAGTAAAAATGTTTATCATTTCTTGGGCTTCCTTTTCCTGCCTTGGGATCTTCTGCTAGATGATCCATAACTTTTACACAATCCTACAAGCCCTCTCAAATAGTATTTACTCTCATATTTACAGTATTGCCTCTAATGATTACAGAAAATCATGTTAAATGCCATTCTCTGATTTATATAAGAAAACCAGTTTATTTTCACACTCACTTGTGACCTCACCAAGACTAAGCCTGTACTCTGTATTATATGTATAATATTCAAGCAAAAGAACAATTATCTGGGACAAGGACAGTAAGTTTACTGATGCTGGGAAAATAAATTCATTTTCAAATATGCACAAGAGACAAGGGAAGAGATTAGGCAGAAATAGAAAAGAGCTCTGATAAAACACCAGTGCAATCACAGTCACCCCAGAGCCCATATACAACACTGTTTTAGAAAGCAAAGCTTAATGAGAAAGTTTTTGTCTAAAAGATCATTTCTGATCTTTAAGGTAAATTCAGTAAGTCAAAAGAAAGGGTACAAAAAAGCCAACAAAAAAAACCCATCACAACCACAAACAACCCATGAGTTATTCTTCATAAAGCATCAAAGTTTAATTAAAATATTACATTTCAAAACATTACATTTCAAATATTACATTTCAAAACCTACTAAGTGATTAGTTAAGATATCTCAGGGTCTTTTAAAATCAAAATACAGCAATTATTAATAAAATAGCATGTTCAACTTCTGGATATTGCCAAAGTCTCAGAAACAAGGATCTCCTTATTCCCACATCCACTTCCAATAAAAATGCACTTTAAATTACTGAAGTGATATAAAAAAACCTGGGCAAGCCCTCACCTTTTTGAGATAAGATCTCAGGATGAATAGATACCTTGAAAAGGAAGAATAAGCAAATAAATTTAAACCATTCTCACCATTCACCTTGTTTATTAGCAATGCAAATCTTGTTTTAGGAATGATACATTCAAAACTTCACTCTCTGAATACTAACTGAAAGTGCTTCCTCCCCAGTGGCTATCTGACCACAGCAGACTTATATACACTCACCTTTAATTGAAATAGTAAATACAGTGACTACACTTACTGGTCTGTTTCATTTTCCTAAATTAACATATTTCTTTGATTCAAGTTTTGCACTGTAAAGTACATCAGAAAATAGTGATTAACTTTTTTTTTTTTTGCAAGCAGAATAAAAAATATTTTATTAGAAATAGCTGGCAAAACTTAGAATAACTTTCCTTTAATTCATACAATGCAGTTCTAGGGTTGGTTTTGAACCACTTTGTATGCCTAAGTCCTTTCACTTCATCTTGCAGATAAATAAAATTTATCTTTCTAGTAATAAATAAGTAAAGCACACATGACACTGCCCTTCTTCAATAAGGACTTGCATCTTCATGGGTATACAGTCAACAAAAGGCATGAAAAAATTCAAGTGCTCAAAGTATCTTCAAGTTATCTGTTCTTTTTAAATATGTGGGGGGGGTCTTCCAATCTAATGCTGCTTAACTGGTCCATACAACTCATACAACTGTGTTTTCAGTTCAGTGTAGTGCACCAGTGTGTACAGCACACTGCTGTTCACTCACACCTCACAGATGAGGCTTGTAAATGCAACTAAAAAAAAACACAAGAAAGACAACTTTTATAACCAAGGAATCACTAACATCTTATGGTTTGGATTTATCAAGTCAGATCTCTACAGCAGAAGAAGCAGCACTTCTATTGCTGTTTTTATTACTTTGAGGAAGGCTGTTGCAAACTGCAGGAGGAAATTTTGTTACTGGAGGAAAAAAAGCAGAACTGAGCTATACAAGAAGTGCTGCTTACATACAGATCCTGTTAGAAAATGTGTCAAATAACTTTGGAGGCTGTTTTATTGCTTTATCTTGCCACAAGTGCAAACAAGTGCAGAAGCAGATAACCACATTCCAAACTGATGGCTTTTGTTACTCCAGCCTCTCCTACTTCATCGCTTCACCAGCTACAACATCAGCAGGAAGAGGTTTCAGCCTTTTCCTGATGTGCAAGACAACCTGAATTTATACTGCCATTTAAATCAGGCAGACTTGAGATGAATCACAAGCAGTTCTGAACTATGTTTACACTGTATTCCAGTTGACATGCAGTAAAAACATAACACATAGAATCACATTCAGAACGTACCTGCCCAGTATGTGCTGGACGAGCAGAGATTTCACCACTGATACCTCCACCAGTCTTAGGGATAAAATGTTGGCATGGAGCTGCACCTCTTACTGCTTCCATCCACTTTTCAGATTTATCAGCCACAGCATGACATAACACAGATATGGAGCTGTAGATAACAGAGCCACAGGGAGCTAATTCTGTTATCTCTGCAGTAAACACATTTACCCACCCAAAGCATAACTTTGGGGTATTTTTAAAGGCTGTGGTTCTACAAAGATTAAGCAGCATCATTCACTGATATTTGGTTTTTTTATTTATTTTTTTATTACTGTCTCTGTAATAGAGCTGTGTTTAGTTTTTTTAAGCTTGCTGCAGAACTGGATTTGTTGCCAGGCGGGGACAACAAAACACAAGACAGATCTGACAACGAAACTAACACAAGTCTGTGGGAAATATGACTGTAATATTAACACGATCTGTAAAACTGCCTTGGGTAAGCTGATCCCAAATTTTACTGCTGACCAATGAAAGAAAGAAGACCTGTTTTTACTGTTAGATCCAAAGAAGGTGATAAGAGTTTATAGAACAGTAGGCAGCTTAGTTAGATGCAGGACATGAAACTCCTGAGTGCAGCAATGATTTGGGAAACTGAGGCTGAAGGAGGGCACTCAATAAGTAATCTGGCACCTTGGGTTTTCTCCTACCTCTGCTGCTAGGAAGACATGGAAGCTACATGACAATAGAAGTGCTACACTTCTATTGCTGTTTTTATTACTTTGAGAAGGGCTGTTGCAAACTGCAGGAGGAAACTGTTATTGGAGGAAAAAAGCAGAACTGAGCTATATAAGAAGTGCTCTACATATTAAGAATCCATCCTCCTTCCCCCATGATGATTTGGAAGGTAAGAGTGTGGAGGTCATTGAAAAAAACCCAAAACAAAGAACTCAGAACTAAGGGTATGAGTGTTACATGCTCTCCTTGAAAAGTTGTAAACATGACCTTGTAATATTAGCTAAAACCTGAAGTACATCTTTCATATTCATTTCAAAATATTCAGAAAGAATCACTGATCTTCTAAAGATGATACAAAGCTTTTAATGAAGATTTAAAAAGGAACAAAAAGTGTCCATTTAATAAGAATACAATGACATTAAGAGCAAAATTAACTAAGACAGGAGAGAAAAGTTACCCATAAAAGCTACCCAAAAAAAGAAGTTACCCATAAAAGTCAATGCTAGGCAGTCTCAATCATAATTAAGAGAAAAACATAACTGCTCATTTAAGATCAGATACTTGATGCTAAACCTTATGGAATTAAATCTAATGACTTAAAGATTAACCTATATAGTCATAACATCATGGACAAAACATAGCATTGCCTCAGATCAGGTACATATCTGCTACACCACATTTAAAAAAAACCCAAACAAACCCAAAACCAACAAAAAACCAAACCAACCAGAATGAGCTACAATAGGTATCACAAACACATAGAAGCCCAGTAACATATGCAACCAGATTCATGAGGCTACTGTTAACACATCATCTGAATTTTTAAATGTTGATCATTTCTTACCCTCTGCTTATCAATTCATACTGACAGACACGGGGACATTAATCACACAACTAAAATCAATGGTATTTAGGAAAATGCTTATTTGCATTTGGTGTATACCAACAGAATAAAACCAACCTCATTTACACATATCCTGCATTAGACCAAAAACAGCACATTTTTCTTCAGAATTAAGAACTCAATTCCCTATCTTCATCTCCTCCTTAAAGGAGGAATAATGGAACGGGAAAAAAGGAAAATAATAAAAGGAATAATGCCATGGCTGCAGAGAAAGTGCATTTCAGGGAAGAGCTGCCATGGTTCCCTCCTTCTGCACTCTCATGGTGCCCTCTGATGCTCAAGGCCACAAGGTGCAGCTCTAACCCAGGCCAGTTCAGCATCTGGACACATAGCAGCATCACAGGGCAGGCAAGAATCATTAAGAAAAATTATTTTGAGAGAAGAGATGCATCAGGAAGCCAGAATCTTCTCCCTGACCTCCCCCCATTAACTCTGTGCTGACCAGAACCAAAACTGCCAGTGCAGCTTACAAAGAGAATCAGCTGATAAAACACAAAACAAATAAATTACTCCAAACTCCACAGTCAGCAGGGAAAATGTTGAGTTAGACTGCATGAAGTAAGATGTGGAGCTGCAGTAACCTGACCAGGAATCTCATATATAGCATTTTGCTTTGACTGGGTTTTCTTCTCTGAAAGTAAAAAGTCTCTTGAATTCAAGCCCAACACAGAACCTGATACACTCACAGACTTCACCTTAAAAAGCTGATTGAAAACTTAGACACAAAAAAAAAGCTTAAGTGGAACAACTAGGTTAAAAATTGACACTTTTAGACAATTCCATTTTTCAGTTTCCACATTTTACCGTTTTGAATCCTGCAAATATAAAAAAAATCTGAGTCCAATCAAGCAGACAATTAAGTGTAATTGCTGTACCATTTCCAAGTAATACTAAAATTGCATAGTTTAATTATAATTGCTAATTGACGGGACACAGTAATAAAAAAAATGAATATTACACATTCAGTACAATACAAATAAATTAGATCTTAAGTATTACAGCATCAAAAAGTACTGCCACAAATTAGAGACAATAATTTAATACAAATGCAAGTTAGAGAACAATTCTGCCCACTACATTTTCTGCCTATCTTTCTGACAAAGTTTTCCAGCCATTTATGCCTTATAGAGATTATTCGAGTAAGCTCAGAACTACCAGTTAGTCAAAAAAGAATTAAGTGATCTATCAAGGTATCTCCTCTCATCTAAAACCATGGAATCTGATGGGATCTACCTGAGGGTGCTGAGCTAGCTGACATGATGAGCCTGCTGTGTCATTGCCAGAAGGCCACTGCAGACTGGAGAGACTCCTGGGGACTGGAAGCAAGGCTTGCAACCCATCTGCTGCTGAAGCAAGAAGGATGGCTGGAGAATACACCAGCCTCACACATTTCAGACCCCAAGAAAGTCATGGAACAGCTCTTTGTAAGTCATACTGCATCTCATAACACTGACACACAAACCCACCATGGGTGTTTTTGCCTCTGCTATTTAAGCAGCTGAAGGAACATGCATCAGTGGCCAGGGGAGTTCTTGGTGACTATGACCTAGATTTCAGTAGTCCTACCCAGCAGTCAGAAGAAAAAGTAAGGAAAAAAGCTGAACTCATCCTGAGCTTAGAGCCATCACTTGTTAAGTAACAGTATTTTACCATCAGCTACACAAAGTAGCAATTTCTACTGTGAAATGAATCTTTAAAAAAAAAACAAACAAAGTAAAAAATAAACCATAAAACCACCACACACACACAAAAACAAAAGCCTCTTCTATTCCTGGGAGGCTTCTCTGTGGCATCTAGACACAAAGGCAAAGGACATTATAAAATAAAACTGATTTCTTTTCTTCAAGTATCTCATATCCTTCTACTACTCAAATCAGTATTCATGCCTGAGGAAAAGAGAAAGATTCCACTGAAAAGAAGTGATCACAAAAAGCCCTACAGAACTTCATCATTTGGCTAATCTGTGCAGCAGAGCACCCTGCATAGAGCAGGCCAGGAGATTTCCCTCTCTACTCTCCACTCCTGAATCCCTCAGCAGCAGAGCACAGGTTTCTGCTCCTGCACTGTCTGATGTATTCCTTGCATCAGCTGGACTGAGGCATCCCCACACCTGCTCATGAGACAATCCAGCTCCTTAGAAAGAGCCAGGTACTGAGCTGTGGACTTGACAAGAATTAACATTATCTTTGAACCATGATAATTTCCCTGCAGCCACAGATCTGACACCGTGCTGGTTTCAAAAGCATGCAACTTGGAAGAGTTTTTTATCATTGCCTCTCTTCCATTACCACTTCAATCACCTATCTGCTTTTGTTGCAGGCTCTACTAGTGATACCCTACACCATAAAAAAAAAATAAATATATAGATGGATAGACTTGCCTGATAAGTTTTCCACTGATGAGGAAAAACAGAAGTTACTCCACAGCCTAAATTAAGGCAAATGCAGATCAGATGATCCACAACATTCCCCACCTTGATTCCTCCCAACAGCTTCAGATCAAAACTAATTGGACTTAATATTTAAAACTGGTTACTCTAAAATTGATTACTTGCATTGTGAGTGATTAAGTACTATAAGGGTGGAAAGAGAAAGTAACCAGCATCAAGTTGTCTCCTCTCCAGTGCCCTTGCTTCTTACACAGGAGCATCAGAGAACTAAAAAAAAGATTAACACCAAGATTTTAATTTGCTCTGTAAAAGTAATTACTCAGTAGAGGCTAAAAGCAAGTTTCAGAAGAAACAGTGTCATTTGCTTTAAAAATGCCACTTCTTAATATATCTAACAAGGCCAAATGTTACTTTGACAGATAAGTGACTGATTTTAAATTTAAATATATTCTATTTTTTAGCCTACATTCTCCATTACATTTCTTTTACTTATTTGTTCACACAGTAAGAGATATCATCAACTTTTATTGAGAAACAAGTATTTCTGTCACTGAAGGGTGCCACACAGCCAGCATTCTACAAGAAGCACCTGGGAGACTCAACCCTTCCAAAAATTACTTTAAAAGCTTGACAGTTGGAGTAAGTACCAATTAATAGTTTTGTTCACTTGCTCTGACAACTGGTGAAATCCTTTCCACTTTTTCAAGTAATTCAACATGTTCATGCACCCCAAAGAGGATTTTTCTGATTCACAGTTCAGTGTCAAAGGGGAGTGGGTGTTGGGATTTCTAGGTTTTTAAATTGTCTCTACATCAAAAGGATGGAGGAAAAAAGAAACACAAATCATTTGTGACTAACAAAGCTGGTAACAGAACAACCTTCACCTTCTTTTGGCAGTATGAGGAAAACAACAGGGAAAACTCTTGGGGCTTTTGATTATTTCAGAAGCTCTAAGCACTACATCCAAATTTAATCCATTTCTTTCATATGTACATATATAAACAAAGGCTGCAGTCATTAATAAACCATGTCATTTTGCTTAAGTTGTGACACATTATAATAAAAGCCCCTTTGCTTTCTGGTATTTGTTCAAGGCTACAGATTATTCAAATTAAACATCAATTCTTAGAAACAGGAAAAACTAGTATTTACAAAAAAAAAAAAAAGAATTTGTTTACACAAATACAGAAAAAATATACAGCTGAAAAGATCTTTCATAAGCTACAAGTATATTGAAACTGTATATCTTCATTGGTATGTTTTTTCCTGGTACTTTATTGTATTTTCTGCCTTTCTACAGCTCAGACACTGAATACCTAATTCAGTATCTTTCAAAAATCTACAGAGCACATCTGAGCTTTTACAAAATTTCACTTATAGCTGAAGAATTTCCTGTGACCCTGGCTGCTGAATAAATCCATCACTGCCTTTCAAAATCCATTTGACTACAGAACATCTGTATTACAGTATTTTGTGCTTCCTCCCTCAGAGAGGTGAGGTGCCCTCAAACACCAAGGAGAATGGTTTGGGTCAGAAGGGACCTCCAAAGATCATTGGGATGATACAGAACATTCATGTATACATTTAGATTTGACACACTATCAAACATACACAACCCACATACAACCTATGGAAAACTTCTCCCATTTTCCCATTTCCCAGTAAAGGAAGATCCATGGAAGAACAAAAACCAGCCAAGGTAAGGCTGTATAGACATGCCTAGTAACACAGAGATTACTGGTACCAGAAAACTAATTAGAAAGTAAGATCCCTGACGAGAGGTAATTTGCACCAGTGGCTCTGCACTTCCCTCTACATCACTAATACAGAATATTGGAAAAGAATAACAGAGGTGGACTATAAAGCAAGTGGAGATAATCCAGCAGGAAGTAAAACAAAAAAAATAGTAACAACAATAATAATCATTTTTTTAACCCTGATAACAAAAACCCTCTAGGAGAATCTGCTCCATGATCTTCCCAGGCACAGAGGCGAGGCTGACAGGGCTATTCCTGTTACAAAGGAATTCTAAATTTAGCATAAATACTTTGCAAGTCATAAACAATTTGAAAGTGAGGACAGATGTGTCTTTAGACACGTTAGAAAGTTGCAGCTTTCAGGATTTGAGCACATTTGTTCAAGTGTGCCAGTGAGGCTGCAGTGTTGCTCTTCAGCAATCATGAGTTTAAAAATCCATTTATTAAACCCAGTGAATAACTGTGCTGTTCTAAAATCAACAACATCACTTGAAAGAACTGGTTTAAACAAAGCATGTTTAAGATTTATACTCCTTTACTGAATCATGCAACATTGTAGGTGAGATTCAATACGTTCATTTCAAGGGAAGTTTATGATTTACTGTAAATAGCCATGGTAAGTAAATTGTGTCTCTTGAATCCCACATAAAACCAGTAAGTGGTTGAAACTTGGATATCAGAAATCAATCTCTTTTAAGATATAGACAGGTGGGAAATCCAAGTCTGCACCATCACATTACTGAGATATATGAATCAAGTTTCTCCAGGAAACAACTGCACACACAAATCAGTCTCATAGTCTCATTCCACAGCTAAACACTGGAAGGCCAAATAACAAGCTAGGTAGACACTCACTGGCAGTGTGTAATGTACCAGGTAGACACTCACTGGCATATGGCTGTGATTCTTTGGATGGCTCCCTGGGTCACTCATGTCCTGCTTTGTTGGTGGCCTCCAGTAATCATCTCCTAGATCACTTAATGGTTACCTTCCAGAAACCTGACTGATTTTATCCAAGAAAGACAGAACACAGTTGACAAAATAATTTGTCATTAACTCCAGCATAAGCTGACTCCAGACATTCACTCACACAGCTCTCATGTAGTGAGATAATGCAACTGTATAATAATAATAAATAATCAGGAAAAAAAATCAAATTTATAATACCATGTCATCCTGCAAAACAGGCTTCTGATGACTTACCAACCACATTTACCTTCACAGCTCTTTTCCACTGACCACACTGCACCATTCTCAAGTTACTGTTAGCAGCCAGCATATAGGAATAAATTGTTGTTTCATGTCATGCAACATGGACTGTATTCACTGGTACATTTCCAGGTTATTGCATCTATCACACAACATGGAAATAAAACTATACTTCTTGCTGATAGATTCTGTTCCAATAGTTGTTCTGAAATCTGGAGAACATCTTGAAATTCCACAAGCTTCAAACCCTGTACATCTTGCTTTGTTACTTTTACTATGGTGAAGTATCTCTGTTGCTTTGAGAAGGGAAGCATTGCCATATAAATCAAACCAGACAGAACCCTGCAGAGACCTCACCAATTGCTTATGCTGAAAATTTAGTACTTGAAAAATATCTTAGCCTTTGTAGTGTACGCAAGCAGCATGTAGAATAAAAAGACAAAATACTGAATGTCTTCAAATTTCATTTAGCCTCCTGATTTTGTTAATATGTTAGCAGTCTGTGCAGTCTCTAAAAGCAGCAGTGGAACTGCAGCTAGGAGAGGAGGTAACATAATGAAGGATGCATTTCAGAAAATAGGCAACTAACAACTAAGGGGCCAAGGTTCATCAAAAAAGCACAAGGAGGTCCCCTGTCTTGCAGGTAACCATTCCACAGACAGGTTTGATTTTTCTCTGCTGCACAAACACATACTCCAAGTCACTTCCCTTGATTTCTCTCCTTCCTCTTAAAATAAAACTGTTTTATTCAGCAGAGCAGAGCCTTAGACAATGACCTTACTGTATGATAGTACTCAGAAATTAAGACCAGCTGCTCCTCTGCAAAACTCACAGCAAACTTTCATCAGAGAGGTTCAGAGGACAAAGTCACTATAAGCACATTTTATCCTGCACTGCCAAAGTTATTACCTTACTGTGTGTGTGCATATTATAAAAATCATCCATTTGTGTTACAGTGAATTACTTTAAGTTAACACTGGGAAGGCAACACCTGAAATGAATTTCAAGTGACAAGACTGTCATCAATCATACTTTCTCAAGCTTTCTGCTTCACTGCTTGAAAACATAGCTGTTCTAGGACAAAAATGGTTTGCAGGTGCTGCCACAATGCTGATACTTTTGCTGAATTAGCAGGTTCTTTAACATGTAGCATAAATCTACCAAAATACTGTATTTGACTAATATTTAATGGCAAATTATTAAAAATATTAGTAAAGCTAAAAGCAACTTACTTGATCCACACTTGTAACACTTTTGAAGATTACATACCAAATAGGAAAAAGGAGCAAACAGAAAAAAGAACTATAAAATTAGAAAACAGCAGTGAGGTTTTCCTTTTGTGCTAAATCCAACAATGTGACTTACAGACATTTTATCAGACTACATAACAACCATACTGCAAAGTAAAAATATCTAGGTACTAGGAAACACATGCTATCAGGATTGTACATATTAATATTGGAATATTGATTATTTAATGGTATCTGTTTGGGTTCTTTTAAGTTACTATTTTAATTTGCAGATGGTTAGATCTTATGTTGTGACAAAGTGTTTCCATAAAAGCAACTTTTTGCAGTAGACTTAAAACACAAAGACCAGTCAAGTCATTACCTCAGGATGGCAGAAAAAGGGGCTGGATTTAAATTTAAGTATGACAAAT
>JAOEGS010017383.1:0-17242 GCA_025447755.1 Corythornis vintsioides | reverse complement strand
GGAGACTCCACAACCTCCCTGGGCAGCCCCTGCCAGGCTCTGGCACCCTCACTGGGAAAATGTTTTTCCTTGTGTTTACCCTAAACCTCCTGTGCTCCAACTGACTCCCATTGCCTCTCATCCTGTCACTGGATGACACTGAGAAGAGTCTGGCTCCACTGACAGTTGGAAGGGACCTCTAGACATAATCTAGTTCAACGCCCCTGCAAAAGCTGGTTTGCCTGGAGCACACTACACAGGACTGCACCTAGGCAGGTTTTCAAACTCCCCAGAGATGGAGACTCCACAAGATCCTTGGGCAGCCCTTTCCAGTGCTCCAACACCCTCACAGTGCAGAAGTTTTTCCTCAAACTTAGAAGGTACTTTCTGTGTTCCATCTTGTGCCCTTTGCCCCTTGACCTGTCACTGGACATTACTGAAAAGAGACCAGCTCCAGCCTCCTGGCACCTACTCTTTAGATATTTATAGATATTGCTAAGGTCTCCTCTCAGTCCTCTCCAGACTACATAGTCCCAGCTCTCTCAACCATTCCTTGCAAGGGAGATGTTCCAGTCCCCCAACCATCTTAGTAGTTTCATTTCTAACTGGGGAGCCCAGAACTGGACACAGTATTCAAGATGTGGCCTCACCAGGGCAGAATAAAAGTGAGGCATCACCTCCCTTGACCCACTGGCCATACTCTGCTTAATACACCTCAGGATACCACTGGCCTTCTGGCCACAAGGGGACACTGATGGCTCATGGTGAGTGTATTGTCTGAGTTATGACATTAAACTGATTCACTGATTCCAAGAAATCAAAAATTAAAACAACTGTCCTCAAAAAAGAAGATCCAATACTGCCAATAATTTCACAGCAGAGGTTCACTGCATGGCTATAGCTGAAATTACCAAAATGCAGCACAGCATTACTGCAGAAATGTTTGTATTAGCATAAACACAGAGATACCCTCATAAATAAATTATAATGCAATTTTAATTAATAAGAGTTTGCTTTAAATTAGAAAACAATTGTAGAGTAATATTACAGCTTATATGAAGTACAGAAAATGTTTAGGCATTCTAATCATCATTAATGGCACAAAGGAAATTATTTACTATCAAATAGGTCAGGAAGAAGGTGCTTGCAGTATTGATTTTGCACATAAAATTAACTTCTTCAGTAGCATTTTCAATTGCCAAGAAGGCTTGAATAGTATTAACTTCCTTTATTATGTGGCCTCAAGGAATAGCCACACGGATGAGATGTGATTCTCATTTTAAAAAGATGAAACAAAACATGACTGCTTTGAGGGCTTGACTATTATGTGATTAAAGCATAACTGGCTAAGCTCAATCTGTACTAGTGTGAACATAAAACTTTTAACAGGTCAGTGTTATGAATTACTGTTGTCTCAAAGGTCAGTATCAACACATCAATTCACTCTTGTTTTATTCCTCCTCGAGAAAATAAAATAGAGGGAGGGGCAATGTCACAAACTGAAACACCATAAGTTCCACCTCAACATGAGGAAAACTTCACTGTGAGAATGACAGAGCCTGGAACAGGCTGCCCAGGGAGGTTGTGGAGTCTCCTTCTCTAGAGGCTTTTTAAACCTGTCTGGATCTGTTCCTGTGTGGCCTGCCCTGGGTGACCCTGCTCTGGCAGGGGGACTGGACTCTGTGATCTCCAGAGGACCTTCCAATCCCTAACATTCTGAGAATCTATAGTCAGGTGCTGCAAAAATACTAAAGCACATTCCCAAGAGCACACTTGGATAATGGTGACCAAACTGGTGATGTTATCAAATTAATTAAGAGACAAAATAAGTAACAAATCAGTGATGCTTGTTTGAGGTTCTATTACTTCTTAACTAAGTCTGGCCATGATGCACAAGTTGTGTGCAAAGTCATGAAGACTTCTATATAACCAGTGCCTGAAATTCAGCACAATTCTCTTGATTGCAGAAAACCTTCATATTTGCCCACAAATCTATAGAGCACATTGTTTTTAATCCCACACAAGTGTTATCAGCTTTCAGCAAGAACAATATGCATCAACTCAAATAAGGATGTTTCTAGAAGCAGTTGTATTGAAGTGTTCTGATGGATATGTTCACATAAGAGTACCACAATATCACTGCACATTAAATAACTCCACAGACTCTAGCTGGACTCAAAATTAGCAAATTAGAGAAGTATCATACAAATTCTTAAAGGAATGGATTTTCACCTCACACTGTACTAAACACTCATGATCAACCTATTAATGTGACACAGCAATAGAAAGCTTTGAAAACTTTAAAAAAGCAAAACTGCCTTTATGTTATTCAGTGATGTATTTTATAGGACTCAAATTTTGTGCATTACATATCACCAACTTTTACAATCTGTGAAGAGTCTGATATTGTAAACTAGCAAATTGATCACCAAATTACCAACAAAAATTCACATACAGGGTCTATGATAGATGTCCTAACTAGATTTGATACCTCAAACATTCATACTGTGAAGACTTTAAATTTTGCCTGACATGATCTGATTTATCCTCATTTTACTTCTCACTAACAAAAAGAAAACCACTCATCACTGCTGCAAAATGATCTGGGAGAAATGAATGATTTGAGAAAAAACAGGCCAACATTCAGAATGAAAAGTCATGTCACTGTCTCTACATGGGAAACAATTTGTAAATCCTTCAGCAGTAATTTCTTTACATTGTTCATGACATGCTAAATTCCCTTTCACATTCATGAACTCAGCTCATAATGAACACTTTTTTTGGTGCTGCCAGCACTTTTGATACTATTTCTGGTATTCTCCAGATAGAAACAAGGTAAATTTAAAAACCCAAAAGGCTAGTGTCCAAGAATATCACTAAACAATATCACTAAAGTTATTATCAGAGGATCAAACTTACCGCCAGGGCTTTAGATAACTTCATCCTATAGTTATTCAAAACAATCACATCAATGTCCTTAAGTGGCACATATGCAAATCCATCTTTAACAAACACTTTTCTGGCTCTAAATAGATCCACAGCATCTGCAAGTCCAACCTGAGAAAGAAGAAAAACCCACAGTGTGGAATAACAAAATAATGCACTAACAATGTTTACAACCTTAAGATGCAAGATGGAGCAGTAAAGCCCTAGGTCACTCTCTACCTTTTAACAAAGCTCCATCAAGGAAAAACAGATTCTGAAATTAAATGTTAACTTTGGATTAGCTGATTATTAGTTTGGTGGAAAAAATTGATTACTTACAGAAAGTCAGGCAAAACAAGCTACTTGAAAGCCTGTCTCTACGATGATTAGCACCATTATGTAGCTCTGCAGGATTTCTGTTGGCCTTTTGTTTCAGGTATCTCCAATATTTGCTTTACAGAAGCTACATATAAAAGGTCTTGGAAACAGACCTGGAACCCAAACAACTTCACTCCAAGGAAGAATCAGTAGGCTACATAAGATAGTTCTTTCCTCCCCCTTTGCTCTCTTGCAAAAAGCATTTCAAATCAATACAACCAGATCAACCCCAGTTTCAGCAACAGACCTTTGAGAAAATCTCCATCCCCAGTGTTCTGTCAGACAGCAAGTTCACTCATTCAGCTGGGAAACGTTAGAATTTAAGACCATTTTTGTGGTGAAAGACAAGGGGTGGCAGAAGAGGACAGAAACATTAATAGCAGTTTAAAGCTCACTGCATTCTCTCAGTCCCTGCCTCTAACTGACATGAAGATTAGTCCCAGTTAATTTAGGTACTTTGATTAACCCTCAGCAACAGTGTTATGTAAACTTCAAATTAGTAACTCTAAGCTTAACTGAAGGAGAACAAATGCAAATATGTGGAACTCAGCAACTTCTACTTACCTTATAGAACATTTGCTCCCTTACTTTAGTCTTATCTAAGCCAGGGGTTGATGCACACAGCTCCTCTGCCAACTCAGTTTTCAAGTCTTCACTAACCTAAAATTAAAAGCTTGTTTAAAACTGCTGAGGTACTTTAGAATAAGGTGGGGTTTTTTTATTATTAACACAAGCTAAAAGATTATTTAATCTGTAAACATATCATCACTTCAGTTGACAAGGGAAAACAATTACATATCCAGCAAGTGATCACCAGTAATGAATTAAGCAGAAACCAGCAAAATACCAGTGGTCAAGAGTATTAAATATCACTATTGTGTGCACCATTACCCATGGTGAGGCAATTTATTGAACCTACTGAGGAACCAAGCCAAGGCTATTACATGCAGTAGATAACCCAACCAGTGTCCTTCTGTCCTTCCTCTCCATGGCAAGGGATGTGCACAAGCACCCAGCTCAGTTTCTTCCCTGAATGGGGCAGAATATCTAGGCTGTTGATGCAGTTAAGTGGAAACTTAAACAGAGCTTTTTTTTTCCTCCTTCTTAGTTGAAAAACTGAGACAATGAAACAAAACAAAACACTTATCTTGGAAGTCATATGAAGGACCCTGGAATTTCAAACTGGGGAAGAGCAGCTCAATAAATTGCCTCTATGGAAGCTATTTGATAGATGCATATGAAATGGCCAAGGCAGCTATGTCTAGAAGGCTTATAGCTACCCTGTCTGCATCTTGATGTAGTCTGTAGAACTCTCTCAGCTTTAAAAAGTAATAATAAAGCTGCCAGCAAGGCAGAAGAATGTAACTTTAAAGACAGAGGAAATACACAGTAGCATTATATTTCTGCATATGGAAAAAGTCCTGGGGGAAAAACAAGCTGTAAGGAAACCAGATTTCTTTAACAGTGTAGCTGTATCAAAACAATTAAATGTGTTTGTCTAAATGATATAACATTTCTATAAAATGCTCTCAACAATCTCTCTCCTTAGTCTGAAATATTCCTGCTTTTCAAACCCAACACCCTTGAACTACATACAAATTTCACACAGTGCTACCACAACCCTGCTACTCCATTTGAATTCTGGATTAAGAAATTCAGTTTAAACCTTTAAGTGACCACATCAGCCTGCAAGCTACTGCAGAAAGAAGAATAAAGGCTACCCCTAGCCCCTAACTGAAGCTGGGATATGACTCTAGAATGCATTTAAAAATAAATCTTGCTTCACTAAAGACTGGAACATTAAAAATAACCCTGCACTGGCATTAAGGTTTCACCATTTCAATATAAAATTGGGTAAAATTGCCTGAAGATGTGCAATGCAATGAAAATAAGCTCCTTACAGTCTAAACTCAGACTCGAGCTTACAGTTAGGTCATGTCTGTACCTCTGTATACAGAGCATCATGAAACACACTCCCAATGTTTCTCTGCTCATGGAAGTTAGGGAAGTTTTTTCTTTTTATTTTAATAGGAACACTACAGTTTGTAGATTTAATCATTTAATCTCTACAATGGCACCTGCAAGAACTCATTCCGGTAATCATTAAAAAATTAGACAATTAAATGCAGCTTTTAGGATTCCAATCAAGATCAGAAAGATAAACAGACTGCTTAACTTTTCACAGTGCTCGGGGATGCTCGCCAGACAAAATACTGTGATGTTCCAAAGATTTATAAACAAACTAAAATTAAATCCAACAGAATTCTTCTGAGGGTGTATGTGGTGTGCACCTGACCCTCCACACTGGACTGAGGAAACTCACCCCACAGAAAATTCAGCAGGTTTGTCTCAGTAGTTTGTCACCAGCTTAATAAACTGAAAACCACTTATCACCTGGTCCCTCTTTGCTTCGCACAAGAGAAAACCAGTCACACCAAGAAAAGATTCTTCACTTTTAAGTGACAGGTCACATATTGCAGCTTGAAGCAATTCAACACTTCATCATGAGTTTTGGAGGCAGAAAAATTAGAAAAATCGAGACAGGAGAGGGAAGTAGGGAAAGAAGGTTTTGAGATAAGTTGCATTATTCCTAGTTTTCTTGTTTTATATGTGCAGTTTATTCATTGATTTTAAACACAGAATCATCCTGGAAACACAAAGACACATGAATTTAGATTAAAATATTAATAATTTAATATGTAAGGCTTGGTTAAACAAACACTGGCAATGAGGCAGTCCAAAAACTTCAAAATAAGCTAGATATCCCTACTCTGTTTTAATGAAGAGATAAAGATGCATGCACACGATGTTTCCAGTCTCCAGTAAGGAACAAGAACAAGGCACAAATCTTTTCCTTTTCCAAGACTCAGCTGCAGGTACTCATACATGTCACTGCTGTGCTTAGAAACTGAAGCTTTTACATCTTGCTTTGAGTCACTGAGTAGCTGGTACTCAAATGGCACAACCTTCTCAGAGCTGGTGTCAGTCTCTCCATGCTGCAATACATTGCAATTTTAAGTATGAAACAGACAAAAGAATAATTTCCAAGCCAATCTTCTTCTCATTTCCCATATATCACAATACAAACTAAGACAGAACTAGAATACAAAAGTATTAACCTAGATACCATTAAATTTAATATAAATTTATGTATTCATTGGGTTAATGAATCCTATCTTGATTAGGAAAGGGTATCATTCCCAGCTGTCTTACTATTAAAAGCTTTAAATAAAACATTCCAGAAGCTCATCAAATTGTTGTTCACAAGTCTTATAGCATTTCTTAGGATATATCAATTCCATTTTGGCCAGGCAAAAATGAATTGAGAGGGAAACAGTATTTTCCATGGTACTACAACTTACTATTTTAGCTCCAGTTCAGGGCTTCCTATTCCTTCATCATTTACATGCCATTAAACAGCAGCGAGTTGACCTGGTCAACTACTGAGTGCTAGAGCACATTACCACACAAGTAGTTTGGAGACCCTTCCCACCTCTTCTATCATAAGCTGAAGAATGTGGTACAGAAGATGCCTCTGCTCCACTCTTTTTTCAGCTCATTTGATACGGCTTGAAGAAATCCAGGGTTACAGCAGATCACCTGTCTCAGGATTCAGACTGTATTCCAAATGTTGCCTGGTTGTTCTCAGCTACATGAGGAGGAAGAATGTTTTTATTCATTATGGTCTTTATTATTGCAGCCTTTTCTTGCAGTTTTTATTTCAAAGCCCCTAACTTTTTCCAAGCAGGAAGAGAATGTACTTCAAATCAGAAAAGGCATGTACAGGACCTGGTACAGGACTCATCCTTGCAGAGGACCCTAAAGGTCCTGCTTAATTCAAACAATGAATCACACAAAGCTATTTAGTAAGAAGCATAGTGCTCTAGTGCACTAAAGGGAGCAGAAGGAACTGTACAATTTCTGTTTTAGTTTGACTTCAGTTTCACAAGTCAATTTTAAGGGAAAAAAAAAAAGCTATCTGATAAGGGTCCATTTAGATTTCTGCAGATAATCAGCATCTGTTTCTAATCAAATTGAGATAATTACCAAATTAAAACTTTTAATTAGCAGTTTGCATCATTTGCAGAATGTTGTTCATTATGTTTATGAAGGTGAAAAGGGGCATCTCCAGTAGCTATATATCCTTCAAATCATATTTATTACTTAATTCCACAATTTTATAGAACCTCACCAACACCATATGTGTAAATAAATACATGCAATTAGAATTACTGCAGCAAAATGCTACTTTTCTCCATGACTAATAGCAAAGTCATGCTTATAGTTCAAAGATCCACTAGAGAAGAGTAAATAAAGACCCCTCCTCATTCACCCACTGGAGCACAAACAAAATGGCAAGTGCCTGTTCTCTCCTTCCAGCCAACATGTCTCCCTGGGAAGTTTACATTCTTCTGTGAATCAGGCTTTATTTAAAAAAATCTCTAAGATAATACTGCAATGATTACTGCACCCACCCATCCCTCACAGTGGTAGCTCACTAGAATACTCAGGGTGCTTGGCAATCAACCCAGACATTTTGGGTTGCAGTCAGTTAGCAGGACTGCTATGAAAAAGATGACTTTGTAAGCAGACCCATCAGTTGGCCCTCCAAATCCAGTCCCAGCTTGGACTTAGTTTCCACTTCTAATCATCCTTCCCCATCCTGTATGGGAAAGGGAGAAATATTTGATGTCTCTGAAATGCAAAGCCATAAAGCAAATCAGAAGAATACTGGGTCTCTACACATGGTGCCAGAATGCATCACAGTCAAAGCCTTGATGCTCCAATAACATACAACTGGTATACATTTGCTATTCAAAAAGGTTCTGACACTGTTTACATTTTATTCTCATGAGAGGAAACCTGAGAGGACAACTGTAGAATATAATTAAAATTTCTATCAATTTCAGTCCCTTTTTTAGTGGCTAGGCATAATAGTATTTTCTTTTGCTTGTGTCTGTCCTTACTAAGGACACAAAACAGCCCCATTCTCATTAATCCAAATCTGACTTCAGGATCTTTTGTAACCAATAAATGCAGACATAAAACATTTTTTTCAAGAAGCTAAACTACAAATATTTATACAACTGCCCCACTACTGAGAAAAATGCTTTTAAAGAAAGCATAATAGTGATATCAGAATGTCTGAGTGCTCTGATCATAAAAATGGAAATTAAAGAAGTCTAATTTCTACTGCTTAAAGCTGCTAGAAAAGCACTTCAACTTCAAAGAGCTTCTGTGGAAAAAAAATAACTCTAACACTAATGCATTTTGCTCTTTCCTTTTATTTTGCTGTTCCTATTCTTTCCTATCAAATGATGGCAGCTGCACTACAGAGTGTTAGCTCCCCCAGCTGACTATTCCTATCTGATATTCCTCCTCCATTACTACAATCCAAAGGATTTTATTAACATGCTTTATAACAGCATTAAAAAAATTAAAGATGGTTAATTTTGCAACAACTATCAGTTACAGAAAAAAAAAAGGCATTTAACCTAGAAGCTATTATAAAAGTCATAATATTTTTTTAATTTCAAAATGTTTTTCAGAGCTGAAGTTCTAAGATAATTTAAACAGGATTTTTTTGTGCTCCATGGAGAGGAAACAGCAATACAGTAAGATGTATTCAAGAAATGTACTACACTTTGAAGTTTATTTCTTATGTGCACTGAAGAAAAAGAACAGAGAAGTGAAGCATTACAGGGAGTCTAAATCCAATTATACACCATCCTTACACTACAGATAACAACTATTAATTTTCATTTCCTGTGGAAGCAGCAAAGAGGAGATATGTCTATTTCAAGGACCAAACTGAAGATAAGATGAAGGAAGGATCACAGGAAATCAGAACAATCAAGGTGATGACCAGAACATCACTGAAAAATTAATTGAGAAGAAAACTTTATACTAGAATATGGAGTAGGATACACTGTAGAGTTCATTTCCTGGAGAAGTACAGCAATGTACCTAAATTAATGTGTTAAATTGTATTCAAAAGGAATGAAAAGAAACCTAATTCAGACTTCTGCTAGTAGAGTTTCCTTCTAAGGAAATGTTATTCCAAACACTACTTCACAGTGGTTGGATGTTAGTTGCCAAGTCCAGGGGGACTCTATTTCCAAGTACTGAGCAAAGCTAAGACACCAGTATGACTAGGTAACTTTTGATCCAATTTCTCCTTTCATGTTATAAAGCACAAGTTGGTATTTACTAGAAGAAAAAAAAAGTGTAAAAAAAGCTCTAAAGAGGATACTTTCATCACTTTCACAAAATACCTTAATTGCTGAAAGCAGCAGATTATATTAGAGTTGCCTGTTTCAGAAGCATGCAGAAATCCAGCCTACATTGCACAGTAACAGGAGTTACTGTGCAAGGGGACATACACAGGCAAAAAAAAAAGTTGAGCTGCATACAGAGTGAGGGAAAGAATAAATCTTCTTTGTTTTTATGGCTTCAGGTTATCAGAATCATCATGATTAATTCACTCCCCTGTGTTAGATCCTGTAAAACCAAATATGTGAACAATAGGAAGCTCAACACCTTAATTCAGTCATTTCCACAACACCAATGACCCAGATACTTTTCAGTTTTCCCCTCAAACTTACAGACACTTTGAAAGTTTTTCAGTAACTTGTGGCAGCTGCCATAAATATTCTGATCATGTCATAAAGGTAATATCAAGTTGATAAACTAGGATTTGAAGGTCTAAAAGCACTATTGTAACAAAAAAAAGATAAAAGTGTTAAGTATGGTCATTTCTCAAGGGTTTCTGACAGGGGTGTGCAAAGCCAGCTATAAAAAAACAAAACAAACAAAAAAAAAACCAAAAGGAAAAGCACAAATGAAAAGGCTGAAGTAAGAACTGGGGAAAATGAGGGTGTGTACACTCAGCAGGGTATGTGGAAAACCACACAGACAACCAATCTCACCAACAAAGTTACATGACAAAATGGGGCCTTGGGTATAATGGCAGCTGACTCCAAACAGGTCTGGTACCACAGTCCAGCAGAAATTAAATCAGGCACTCCTAACTTAAAGGAAAACATCAGATGCCCACAGTTTGTAGCAATAAAGCAAAACAACTTTCTAGTGAAAGCCCCAGAGTCACTTACCTGTATAATCATTTACTTTATAGAATTTCTTCCTCTGCTGAAGAATGTACTGATATTTTCTTCATTTACTGTAATATTTAAAATATTCACTGCATCTCCCTTCAAATATCTTAAAAATCTGTATTAAGTGGCTTTTACTGCCAAAAACTGGCAGGCATCACTGCTGTACTCATCTATAATAAGTTTTTAATGCTTTAATCTCCTAAATTAATGTAAATCTCAACTGCACACCTGTGTTTGCATATTCTCTTTGATGGGCTCTGTCACCTCAAATGTCAGCATTTACTTCTTGAGTGCTCCTTAAGGATTTCCTGTGCTCCCTGCATGACTGACTTTGCACATGGACTATTTAATGTGCCTTGAGAACTGAAAATTGCATCCTGTAGATAAAAAGCTTCAGTGTTTATCAACATTATCTCCTCAAGACCTTGAGCAGCTCCCCAAAACTTGGTGGACACCTAACAGCAAGTCATCTACGCAGCACTGTTGAGACAAGATTACAGACTGAGGTCCAGATATGAAAAAGTCAAATATGGATAAAAATAAGCTTTAGTGAACAAGAGAACTGCAGAATTACTGAATAAAAAGTTGAGCAAGTGTTCCTTTAAGTCCAGTGCTCTAAACTGAACAACTGGATGGTTTTTGCAAGACAGCAGGATTTTAACTACCTGATGCAAATCATAGAACCATAGAATGTATTGGGCTGGAAGGGACCTCCAAAGCTCATCTTGTCCATCCCCCTGAAATAAGCAGGGCATCCCTAATTAGGCCAGGCTGCTCAGAGCTTCATCAAGCCTGGCCTTGAATGTCTCCAGGGATGGGGCCTCCACCACCTCTCTGGGCAACCTCATATTGAAGAGCTTTTTCCTAATATCTAACCTAAACTTACCCTTTTCTAGCTTTTCTTGGGAAAAAGACCTGGGGGTCCTGGTGGACAGGAAGATGACCATAATCCAGCAATGTGCCCTTGAGGCCAAGAAGGCCAATGGATTCTGGGATGCATTAAGAAGACTGTGGCCAGCAGGTCAAAGGAGGTTCTCCTCCCCCTCTACTCTGCATTGGTGAGGCCCCATCTGGAATACTGTGTCCAGTTCTGGGCACCCAAGTTCAAGAAAGACAGAGAACTACTGGAGAGAGTCCAGTGCAGGGCCACCAAGATGCTGAAGGGAATGGAGCATCTCCCTTATGAGGAGAGGCTGAGGGAGCTGGGGCTCTTTAGCCTGGAGGCGACTGAGGGGGAACCTCATTAATGTCTATAAATATGTAAAGGGTGTTAGGAGGATGGAGCCAGGCTCTGCCCAGTGACATCCAGCAATAGGACAAGGGGCAATGGGTGCAAGCTGGACTATAGGAGGTTTCAGGTAAACCTAAGGAGAAAGTTCACAGTGAGAGTGACAGACAGTGGAACAGGCTGCCCAGGAGGGTTGTTCTTTAAACAGAAGTACCACAACTACCTTAACGAGAATTTTAAAACCCAAGAGGCATAATGCAGCATAAATACAGCAAGTAACATACTTACTGCTTCAAATGATAAGTTGACATGTTCCAGGAACTTCTGTCTTAAACCATCAGTTACTTCATTGAAGCGATACCGGAAGAGATCCATTTCTTGTTGGAGAAACCAACGCCTGAGATCTTCCCTGCAAAGAAACAACCAAAAAGAGCCCCATAATCTGCTTTCTGATTCTGCATTCTCTCTTCTTCATAGTCTAGATGTCAAAGCTAGTGAACACTGCATTACACAGAACACTGACTTTTCACTGCACCCACTTGGAAGCACTTCCCAGCTTGGAAGAGAAGGCAGAAAACCTTTGTGAAGCACTCAGTCAGAAAAGACTTGTCAGGAGACAATACACAAAGCAGTAGAACTGCAGATGTGTTGGAAGTACAGAGGTATTTCATCTCAACACTAAGTACTTTAAATGGTACTTAGTTATGATTTATTTTAGATAAAAATAACCATCTGCAGATAACATACTCCTTTGGTATTTAAAAGTCATCTTTTTTCCTTCAACATGGCACAGTATTTCTGCAATGCACTAATAAAGTCACAACTGATCTAATGATGCAAATATATCATGAAACCTACTTCTTTTAAGTCCCACTTTTGGCTTATCTTCAGCTGAGGAAACACACACATCTTATTGTTAAAACAATAGTGCTCCGTGTTAGGCAACAAATAAGGGAAGCAGGTAAAAGGAAAATATAACAAATTGGGTGAGAACCACACATAGAACATCTAACACTGGACAAAAGAGCAAAAGGGATTTAGCAACTGCAGGTGAGCAAGTAGGAGAAAAAACAAGAACATGGGGAAAGGAGTCAGTAGACAGAATTAAGACACCATCAGAGCCAGTCTCTAAGTACTTATATTACCCTTTACAGTATGGCACTCAAATTCCCAGGCAGCAGCACATCCCTCAAAGCTACAGCAAGCAGGCACCAGAACACCAGTAACAAAAGGCACCCTGTAGCACAAGCACAGATGAGTCTGTATCTCACTATGACAGGGATTCTTTGAAACTCTCCTTCAAGAGCTATGCTGAGAGCTACTGCACAGCAATACTGCAGTCTTACATGTTCCCCTTACAGTACTTCAGCATCTTTTCCCACAGGGGGACAGTGAAGTACAACAGTTCATGTTCATGAAAGAGCTACTGGAGAGAGTCCAGCACAGGGCCACCAAGATGCTGAAGGGAGTGGAGCATCTCACTTAGGAGGAGAGGCTGAGAGAGCTGGGGCTCTTTAGCCTGGAGAAGAGGAGACTGAAGGGGGACCTCATTAATGTCTATAAATATGTTAAGGGTAAGTGTAGGGAGGCAGAGCCAGACTCTTCTCAATGTCATCCAATGACAGGACAAGAGGCAATTGGAGTCAGTTGGAGCACAAGAGGTTTAGGGTAAAAGGAAAGCCTTTTTCCCCAGTGAGGGTGCCAGAGCTCTGGAACAGGCTGCCCAGGGGGGTTGTGGAGTCTCCTGCTCTGGAGACATTCAAGACCCACCTGGATGTGTTCCTGGGTGACATAGTCTGGGTGATCCTGCTCTAGCAGGGAGGTTGGACTAGATGATCTTCTAGCTCCCTTCCAACCCCTGACACTCTGTGATTCTATGGGAATAAGCTTTAAAAGCTTGGATTTCAGAAGGCAGGACAGTCATTATGACAACATTATAAATTAAACTGACAATGGTAGAGCTGGCCACTTCAGGCCATGTGAAAAAGCAAACAAAAACAATTTATAAGCATTTATAAGCAAGGACTAGTGCAGAGTAGAAAAAGAAAAGCTGATGTGAACTCGAACCCCTGGGTGGCACTGTTGGCCAACTGGAAATTTTAAAAGGTGGTGTGACAGGAAAACAAGCCTGTAACCATGACTGCCTGGCAGGCCACAGGGAACTGAATCCTGCCTGCAGTTCTATCTGCTGAAGTACACATTTTCAAAAACAACGACTTTAAGAGCATCCATCAATTAACCTAATAATTTGTGACAAACTTATTTTTCTGACCTAATACAATAAAAGAGAACAGTATATTCTACTTGCTTCATAAAATTATGAGGCAATAATTTTGAGGCAATAACTTTATGAGGCAAGAACATACTGACAGGGGGAACATGTCAGTTTTGGAGGATAGAAATACCTCATCTCTGACAAGGTTGCTTTCCAAGAGAGAATGAAGAATGCTGTGTTCAGTGCCTAAGATGCTATTTTCCATTTTATAAGTAAGTACTTACTGTATCTTCTCACAAGAAACAACCAAAAAGCTAGGTTTAGTGGAAACTAAATCCAAAGCCATTTTTCCTGGAGCCCCAGACCAACAATAAATAGATGTCACATTCCTGTCAGCAGACAATTGAACCTCTGAGAACAGCAGAACCTCTTCAAATGTGTCACTACCAACATCCAGTGTCTCATCTCCCACGGAAAAATAACAGTCACATCTAAATAATAACTAAAAACTAACAGTAAAATTTTACAAGAGGTGATAATGGAAACTAACTATTTAAAATGCTACTAGTGACATAATAAGAAACATGTAGTTTTCAAAGGCTTTTTAGTCCCAGGCTATCTAAGGATACTACTTTTTAGAGGGGGTTGATAGAAACTTACAATATAGGTAAAGTAAGATACTGTCTTGTACAAATCAGCAGGACCAGCATGACTAAAAGTTTATGAAACTACAGGTAGCAAATGTAAACACAAGAAATAAACCAGTATTACATTTGCTATTCACACAGGTAGAACAGAGAAGCATAGAAGGAACTTCAGTTGTAATTCTGTTATTCAACTGTCAGGATTTTAAACTCTACTATCAGAATCCCTGCAGTGAAAGCTTCTATTAATCTTCACCTCCACATGTTCCTTCCTATACATGCATCACAGATCTAGCTGGCCCATTGATCATGTACATCAACAAACTGTCTCCAGCACAGGCCAGGTGTCTTTTGAAAGGATAACATGATGGGATGTGAATAATCAAAAAGATTTCAGAGCACTGAAGTTCACACAAGGCCTGTCATGGTGAGGTTTTGTCCATGTGGAGGCTTCTGAGGCCTCTGCCACTTCCTGCTCCACTAAGATGGTCTATAGCAGGTACCTACCATGTTGTCAGCACCTTGGTCTCTTCTCAACACTTGCCTCAAAACTCTCAACTGTCCCATCCCAAGAAAAAGCCCCAACCATTCGAGCTCCCTACCATGGCTTAGAGCACAATCCCTCCTACTCACCCTCCCAGTCTATTTTTGCTTACAAAGCTGTACTCATCCACAGCAGCACTTCAGAGCTGTCAGCTACCATGGTATCACCATATGTGTTCTACCACACTCACCTAATTTACACAAACTACATTGCAACTTACAGTGCATCTGAATTAACAATTCAAAAACAGTGCACACTTCATATTTGCCAGTTTTAGTTCTAAGAAGAGACTGCATTGGCAAGGAATCAGCAGTTCACACTGATGCATAACAAAGCTGCTAAGAGCACTGACAACCTCTAAATGTTTACCCAAAAACTACAGCTGAAGCTAAAGAAAGGCACTTGACAAGATCAACTCTGTGCTTGAGATTTCACCAAAAAAAAAAAAAATAAATAACTGAAGTGTAGCCATCAAAAGCAATGAATTCAGAAGACAAGCAGAGCCAGTACAGGAAACCTGAAACTCAGTATTTTCCATTTGACAGAAACAAGGCTCTCTCTTCAAACAACAACATAAAACCTATTTATATGGTCAGGTCTTTCATCAGTGATCAACAGTTCAACCATATAAAGCAGTTAAGTTCATTTAAATAAATTATCAATCACTGGGAATGCCTGACAAACATTTAACACTGGTGTGCTTTAATCTCAAAAAAGATGTCAAAAGGAAGAGACTAAAATCAATATTCTGTGCATAAAAAGTAAAACTTGGTTGGTTTGTGTTTTGGGTTTTTTTGGTAATTTTTAATTTAAAAATGTGGATATTAATTTTTATACTTCCATTTTTATCCCTTTGCAGAAGGAAAGGTTTTGCTAGAAACCAGGTTCCCAGCAAAAATACTCCCTGAGCCTACCTTTCTATTTAGTAGCCATGTAAAATAACTGTAATGTCTAAAATAAAACAATGCAGTAACTGTAGATATCTAAAATTAATGAGTACAGCATAATTCAAAAAGTACTTACGACTGGCAGTAAGCAAGGCGTAGGATGAAGTGAGAGATGTGGTCTTTTCTTCTTGCTTCATAATCATCCTCAGCCAAAGCCTAAAGAACATATTATTTTAGAGAAATAATCTCTCCCAGATTAAAAATCCAGAAGTAATTTCTCATTGTTGTCCAACAGTGGATTAATCTTTAAGACAATAAACAAGACTATTAAAGAAGAGGGTTATCCTAAAGAAAGAAATACAAACTCTCAAAGAAAAACTGTATCTCTGACAAAGGGATAGAATTTAACTTTCAGGACTAGAATTTCACCACCTCTACTTTTATTCAGAATTCTTGATTGTTGTAAAAAGAATCCCATAAAGTGCAAAAGACATACTTTTTTTATTTTCACTTACCTTGTAGGGAAACTTCAGTTTCCGAAGCTCAAACTCCAGCTTACTTTTGTATAAATCATTGTTTCTTACATAGCTCACACCAAGGTTTTCAACTACTTTGAGCACTGGGGAAAAAAAGGAAAAATTCCACATTAGCAACAATATATTGAAAATAAATCTGTCTCATGCCTTTGCAAATGCCCAAACTGGGCTAAAACCACAGGAATTGCTGTCAGTGGTATGGGGAGCAAAGGGGTAAGGAATATGGGGCACAAGGTCTGGCCCAGAAACCCTGAACAGCTCGCCCAGCCCTGGGATCCACGGAGTCAACAAGGAGATAGAGACAGCTGAGGGATCAGCACATCGGGTTCCACCACAATGCCAGAAACTGGGAGTCAGTGTGTTTCAGGAGGGAAACCCCTCTCTTCCCGACACAGGGAGCTGAGCTGCTGCTCTCACAGACAGCCCATTCGTCACAGCAGCCAGGGAGGCTGTTCCTCGGTGACAGTCTAGGTGCCCCTGCTCTGGCAGGGGGGTCGGACTAGATGATCTTGTAGCTCCCTTCCAAGCCCTAACATTCTGTGAATCTGTGGGTGAAACGCGCTCAAAAATCCACCGGTGCAAACACAAAGTTGACAGCCCTGGCTCCAGACACCGAACAGTCGGTGTGAAATCAGGCGTAGCTCTGCAATACCGAAAGCTCTGCGTTAAAGGGGGTCATTCCAGCACGAGCAGGCAGACACTTCACATTAATACAGTCAAAAGGAGCATCTAAACCCGCCACAAACACCCAGCGGCAGGACGATAAGAATCACAAGCTTCGGAGGGAGGGC
>JAOEGS010017382.1:0-28771 GCA_025447755.1 Corythornis vintsioides | reverse complement strand
CTGTCACTGGATGACACTGAGCAGAGTCTGGCTCCATCCTCCCTACACTCACCTTTAACATACTGATAGACATTGATTTGAGCATTGCTTGGCCAGCTGGGCAGGAAACAAACAGCTCCTTCTGCAAAACAGAGTGAGTGGGTCAGTCTCTACACATCTGTTGGAAAAAGTATAAGACTTTAGGAAAGCCAATATGCTTCTCCTGTGTGGATCCAGCATGTCTATTAGAGAGGGCAAAACATTGCACAGAGTGGACTGCTGTAAAATAGGAGTAGCACTTATACCAAACCTGATATTCAAAGTGAGAGAATCTGGATTTTAAATATTAATTTGAAACCTTTATCAACATCCCATTCACCTATATCTCCCGTGCATAGGAATCTACCCAGACAGGCACCACAGTCACATGGCAGATGCCCTCAGAGAGTTTTGTTTTCTGGTTTTTGTTTCTTTTTTTTCTCTATTTGTCCATTATTCAGCACAAAGTCTTATTGTCTTACTTTCCTTTTAAAACACCACAAAATGCCTCTCTGCTTTTGTGTGAGGGGAAGGTGAAAAGGGGGGAAAGACTAATGCATTTTCAATTTTAAGGGAAAGAACCCCTCAAAAGTACAAAACCTTTCCAAGACAGACTTAGTGGTTTGTGAAACTTGTGATTGCTCTTTGTAACTTGTGCCACACTCTGCCTTCCTCACCCTCTGACACATAGCAAGAACCTGGATTCAGAATGAGGTTGCACCATGGTGAATTCATTCCTCGCATTGCGTCGCCCTTTCAGCAATCCACAGCGTGGGAACACGGCCATTAGGGCTCACTTTGAAGAAATTGGATTTGCAAAGGTCAGCAGAGGCTCGGCCCATTTCTCAGCAGATCTCTGGCTTGCTTTTCATCCCAGCACTAGCAGGGAGGAGGTGAGGGAGGAATGACAAAAAGGAGGTTTTTGAAGCAAGCCCCGAAAAAATCTGACTCTGCTCGCAGCAGTGTGGTGGTTTCTTTTGCTCAGAGCTAATAAATAGGTAGATTTTTAAACCAAATTTATGGGAATAACTTTCAGGGCTTACTTTACATATTAAACGATTCATTATTTTGGTATAAAATAAGAAATGCTTTTCAGTGCAGTTTTCAGTCTGGTGGGAGCTGCCTGCAGCTAATCTGCAGAAACAGTTCCCTTACCCTCCCCCACCCATCCCTCTTTTTGTGCAAAAGGGAACAGCCAGCCTGGAAAAAAAAAAAAAGGTGGAAAGAGGCAAAGTGGAAGTGCAAAACCCAGGGATTTTGTGCTCTGTATTTCTCCTTTGATACACATTTCCTAGTTGTTTAGCTTGCTCCTGTGCCAGCATACTGAGACAGAAGTAGCTTCATTACCCTTTCAAGCCAGAAAACTAACCAAATATTTTGGCCAGCCTCCACACCTTAATAACACAAACTGGAGTTTCCTCCAGTTGACTTGCTGGTAAGGCAGAGTGCTGGGAAGGGGTGATCTTGGTGTTTTGGTGGCTGTCAGTGAGGTGCACCTTGGGCCTGTGGTGAAGGATTACTCCTGGATCCCAAACAGGGGGGTGCTGGGGATGCTTGCACCAGAAAGCCACAAAAGAGGGAAGGAGATGAGGGAAAAAAGAAATAAGGGCAGGTTAAAAAGGAATCCAAGAATATCAAGCCTGTCTTCCTTGAGCTGTATATATTAAACCTCTCTTGCAGAATTATAGTATATACAGACTGATACCTGTCTCCTAGAAAACTGGGAATGATGACTGCTCCATAACTGTATTTTTTTCAGCAAGTCCCTTTCACATGTCTCAATGTCTCTGTTTTTAAAGTCTCATGTAGGCTTGTAGCATGGGGAGAGGATAGAGAAAATAACTCCATCTGCTGTCATAGGTCTCTGGGAGCTGTAAAATCTGTTTTTCCCTGACTCTTCCAACAAGTAATGCTGCAGCATTCTGGCTTAAAATACAAATTAGAAAGCATCCAAATCACAGAAACCAAATCCTGAGGCTCTGTAAGGTTCCTGTTAAGTAGCCAGTTACCAGTACAGGTGAATTCTCCTATCATTAAGTCAGCAAAAAGTAAATTCCAGCTTTTGCCCTAATTTATTCAACTCAGAGCATTCCCTTCAGTCTGTCTCAGGAACTCCCAGGGGTCTGGCTGTTTCAGAAAGTGGCAGCAGGAATAGTGCAGATCTTGGAAAGGTTGCTAAAGGGGAACATTTACAACACATGTACAAGAGGTGCAGGGCAGAGTGTTCCAGGTGGACAAAGAAGATGCAAACAGAGTGGCTATCATCAAGATGACAGATGGGTGATGTTGCTGTGACCCCAGAGGAAGCAGTAAACACTGGGCTGAGGCTTTTAGGGGGGCAGTGGCTTATTCACCCACTGCATCAGGCTTCCAGCAATCCATGAAAGGATGAGTCTGTGGAGGGCTTGTAAGCAATGTGACAAGGGGCTGTGCCAGCCCCCCTCACAGGTGGTATGTTACTACAGACCCAGGTGTGCCCTGGAGTTCCTCATTGCCTCACATAACAGCAGCTCTTTAGCCAAGACTTCATTCCCAGATCCAGATGTGGAGGCAAGGAGGGGATCTGAGTAAGTTTCCCTGCCTAAAGGGATCTCTCTTCAGAAACAGCATTTTGGGCTAAGCAGAAGACCCCAGCTAGAGATTTGGTTAGAGATGTATTTTGAGGAATATATATATTTTTAATATTCAATTATTTCCATGAAATTTGGCCTGGAGAAAATTGTCATTTATGGACACACATATCATTTGAAAATTTTGAATCTGCATATATGCAGGTAAACCTATATCTAAAATGCTGAGTTTAGGCATAAAGAAGTGTATCTGGATTACCTGTGCACAGTCAGTCATGCTCAGCAATCAAATAACAGCACTAACTTATTTTCTATTTTTATCATCCTCTGTTCTCATGCTTAACACTCTTTTATGTGTGATATTTTTATCAACACTTACTTCAGCTCCTTCAGGTGTCCTTACAGCACCTTTCACATATGAATAAGCTTTGTAACCAAAAACACAAAGTGCTGTCTTTTTTTTCCAAAACAAAACAAAAAGAAGTCAGAAGGTTAAACAACTACAGTTGAGGATGTCTTGCTGAGCTGCAAAAAAATAAAAGAAAATAATAAAAAAGATTGGTCTACACACACTTTTTTTTTTTAAAAAGAATGCACATAAATTACAGCTGCTGACCATGTAGTCATTCTTTTTATGAGGTGTTTCCCTATGCCTGTATGTGATTTCCACAGATAAATTCCCTGATGGTATGAAAACTGCTCACATGAAACTGATGTTTTTTCTTAAGAAATTGTCCACAGAATCTGTAATTCACCTCAGATGTAAAAAGTTTGTTAGGGAAAAAAAGGCATCCCAGTTTCCTGGTGAAAACCTATACCAGACACTACCCAAGCTAAAAAAACCCCTACATCTGCCTGCTGAACTGTGGAGCTATTTCCCCCCTCTGCTCTTCTACTTAATTGTTTTCTATAATTTATTAATAACCAATACAACATTGCATATTATGATGGTGACTGCAGTAACAATCATTTAGTCCAGAGTAGACCAAAGCAATTGAACTTTCATTTAAGTTTTGGCATGTTAAATTTTGTTTTCTTTAAAATTCTCTTGGAGAGGGATTAGGCACCTAGCTCTGAAACAGTCTGCATCTGAGCACAGAAACTCTTGGCTCTGGAAGAGCTTGTTTGATGGGATGAGCCATGCAACATGGGATTCTGGAAAATGCTCCAGGTTTGCTTACCAGGGTCGTCTCAGCAGGGAAAATCACCAGACCCAGAATCAGATGTTCCAGATAGGATGCTCAGATGTAAATCTGAAAAAGAGTTACAAATATGAAATGGTAATAAAAAAAAATTCCCCAGAACACCCATGAAAATCATGTTCATCATGACTTCTGTTTTCCTCCATGTAGAATAGAGGCAATAATAAACTAAACATGTTAATGGTCATCTGCTGCTCCTACTATGGAAGAAAGCAGTGAGTTCAGCAGAGTCTGGGTGAAGAATTTGCTCATAAAAGATTCCTCCTCCTAGAGAAAAATGCTTAGTTTGGCAAACTGCTGGAGGTACATCAGAATGGGACAGGCAGAGGACATTTTTAGGAACACTTCACTGAACTAGTGCAGCTGAGAGTAGTCCCCAAAAGCACAGTGGCTTTCATTCCCATCATTTACTTTCATCAGCCTTTTTCAAAACCTTCCCTAATTAAGTTTAATTGCCATGCAGTCACACAATAGTGCAACATTCTGGACACTTATGGACCACCCATCAAACATTTCATAGCATGAATCATGGAAAGTGGGAGATTGCTTGTTTTGTTTTCTAATGTGCATAAGTGCCTGTGATGGGTAGTGATGGATTCCTGGAGCTGATACTTGACTCTGATTGTCATGAAAAGATTTTTAGTCTACCTCAGAAAATTAGAAAATTCAGAAGGGTGTTTGCATTTTGGGAGAAACAAGCATTTTTGATGTTTTGGAATCTAATCTCTTTGGTGGAGAACTCAGACATGGAGATTCCAGCTCTTCCTAATATTTAACTCTTTCTTAGGAGAGTTATGGGTCAGACCATAAAGACTTGGACACCCTCAGCTTTGGTAAGCTAGGTTAATCACTTTATTCTCAGTGACTTAGATGCACAATAAGCAGTGATCTGATGGCCTAACAAACCCCATGAAAACTATCCTTAAAGCTGGACAAGTCTGGAGAACACCTCTAAAGGGTTTGTAAGAGCTGATCCACACTCTTTAGAAATAGTAAATCAGAACTAAAGTAACACAGGGAAGCCAATGGAAATATTCTTGTAATTCAGCTGATTATTCATCTTTAAAAATAACAGTTCATTTGAGTGCAGCAGCTCTCAGACCTCTGAAGTCAAGAAATCCCCTGAAATTCTAGGATGCTCAAGCAAAACCAGCAAGTACCAGGTACCTCAGAGGAAATCTGCTTCAAATAGATTTGCAGACAGAAATGTTCAGTCAAGCTGTCAAAAATCATACAACTAGAGGGACAAAAAGCAAACTCACAGGCAGAAAATAGTGTTAGATAGTAAAGAACTCTTGTAGCAGTCAGATAACATCATGTTTGATAGCACAGAGAAATAACAGGAGTCAATTCCAGCCCCAGTCACTTTGGTGAGAGTTAACACTATATGACTAAAAATTTCACTTACCATTTTCACTGACTACTCTTTCCTATGATTTCTGTGCACTGTGGGACAATGCCAACATTTTTGTCACTGGCAGAAATATTTCTTTTAGTCTAGAAATGAGAAAGAGGAAGAGAAAGGGAAGAACAACATTTAGGTGCAAGTTAATATTTCTAAAGTATTTCTAAGTGATTAAGTTACATGTAATCCTTTCCAACAGTTTCAGGCTTTGTGGGATGTGTTTGCTGGAAAGGGGAAAATGAAAGAACTCTCAAGAACTCTCTAATCAGCAAGGACAAGTTGCACTGTGACTTATTAGCTAAATTAATCCAAATTGCACAGTACTAGAGAGATGAACATTCTCTGAAAAACAGTAGGTCTTTTACATTATGCATGTAAGAGAAAAGTAAAATAGAGGACTGAAGATACACACTTTATTGCTTGTGAGCCCAGAGGCAAGTTTTTTGCTGGTTTCATGTTTTAATATCAGGGAAAAATAATTCTTTTCAGTCACACCTTCACAAACTTCAAAACCAGAGCAAAAAACCATCCTAGCTTACTGCTACCTTAACATTTAAATACAAATGCAAACATATATATTTTTTGTTTAATAGAAGGTAGAAATTTTCAAATGATACAAAACTGACTCAAAAATTTATTTCTTAAAAGCCACGCACACACCCCCCTGTTCTTCTCTGTGTTGATACTATTTTTGTGCCTTATTTAGCACCCAGCTCTAGCATTCTTTCTGAGGGGGAACAGTGCAAGGCAAACACTCATGGGCAAACTGAAGTGACAAGCAAGAAAGAAAAACAGAAAAAAAAAAATTAAAAGTGTGTACTTTCTCTGCTGACTATACTGCAGTATAACAAGGATTTCCTAGCTGCACTGAATTATTTCTAGAATTCTCATTGGTCATTATAGAGAAAATCTGACATATATTATTAAAGAGAACCCCCCCTCAGCTCAGAAATGCTGGAAGAAATTAACATGTTGCAATCCCACTGACACCACCAGCATCATTCCCAGGGAGAAACTGATGTAATCTTTTGTTTTGTCAAGCAGGATTCATTCTTTCAATGCTGAATTCCCTTTCAAACATTCACGTGTCTGGAGGGCATAAATGTGGCATATATGTGGAGACAACCATGCAAGGGACACGAGGTTTGTTGTTTGCTGCAGGGCTTCTGCACTTTGGGTTTTCAGTGTCTGGATTGCAGCATCATCCAAGGGGTGTATTCAGTAGGGCTAGGGTATGTGTGTTGTAGAATATGGCAGTCTTGTGGCTATTTACTCAGAGAAAGGGTGGTGTCACCTCTCTGTGATTGTTTCTAGGCATCTTTTTTTTTTGCTTGCTTTTACAAATAAACAAAATATCCCATCTAAAAATACCCACCACTCAAAAATATACAGTCCCTTAGGGAAAACAAGGTTACAACATGATGGTGTTGTCCAAATGTTTGCTTGTCATCTGCTTGCTCTTTCCCCTCCCCCTTGTAACTCTCTTTTCCAGCAGGGCAGAGGTCTCAGTGAAGATCAGGTTCTTACCAGCACTGTGCAAAGTGGGGCTGGCCCACGGTCACGTACACAGCAGAGCTGCCCTGCCCACTGCATTGTCTGTCCTGCAGCCACTGGAGGCATGAAGGCCAGGGAGAGCTGGAAAGCAGATGATGAGGCTGAAGAGACAGAAATGTAAAGGAAATGAGGCCTCTTTAGGCTGGCTGCTTGTGGCTCACCTTGTTAACTGGTTTATACAGTTTTTTCCCCTCAGTTCTTGAGTTCTGCAGCAAATACTTTTTTTCTGCCAGTGATGCTTTCCAGGAAAAGACTGCAGTGCTTGCTTCAAAAACTCCTGGCAGTGTAATTTCTAGGCAGAACAAGGGGGCACAGCAAACAATCTTTAATATTTTGTTTTAACCTCGTAGATGCCTTTTTGGTGCCAAGCCAAAGTTTTCATTTCACTGATTTAAGTGTGTAGATACTGACATCCCCAATCACTTTTCCAGATCAAGATCACGTTTCATTAGTGACCATCTGAGCCTGCAGACCTCCAAATCTATTTTCTCTTACCATCTGGTCTCATGGATTTTAGTGGGAGAATGTGTGTGGGTTGGGGGATTGGTGCCTAGCTGTGTAAAGTACATATTTATGTTGAATTCTGATTTGATGGTTGTCATCCTGTCCTATAGAAAGCCAGATTAAGTACTGTGTTCCTCTAGATTTCAAATAAATCAAATGAAGTAATATTCTGTAGGTTTCAGTACTCCTGAGAGTAACAGCAATCCAATGACATCAACAAACCATGATTAAAACCACAGAAAGCTTCATCAGGGACTGTTTGGATCCTTCCTACATTGTTTTGATTAATATTTAATTCTAGCACAAACAGAAACAAGAACACAGTTGAGGCTGAAAAACTCATTTGTTGTAATGAAAATCTTTTGCTCACCAACAGCAGCATCACTCAGTGAATAACTGAAGAACCATGAGCTCCATTGGTTTAACAAACCCCCACAGATCTCTTTGTCTTGAAAGAAGTTTGTAATCTAAAAAACTAAAAAGTTCAGATCACTGCAATTGAAATCTATACAAATTCAAGTCACCTAGTCTAGACAGAGACTAGGGCTAGCAAAACTTCTCACTACGTCTTTAAATTAATTATTTGGCTGTGATGCAAAGCATTAATTTAGTGTAATGATGCCTCAGTCACTGATCCTGCATCAGCTTTGTAAAACCTTACTTTTAAAAAGCCCTAAAAACCTTACAAAACTAAAATCTGAGTTAGCTGTGATAGCAGAGAGACAATTTCTGCCATTGCTTACATCCAAGCAACCAGGACTTACACTAACTGAAGGCAAACTCTGCTTGACATATTTTTTGACACACTTGGCAGTTTCTTTGCTTTCTTTGTGTTTCATAAAAGACTAAGAAAAATAAGTCCTTTCTATCTTCTAGTAAAGCAAAAAAAACCCATGATGTGATGCTGTAGCTTGGGAAAATATAAACTTTGGGGACCTATTTCTGATGTCATTTCAGAACTGTCTTAATGGTTTGCCTGCTGTACTGGTTGTAATGGTTTGTGCCACCATCCAGGAAAAACACACTGCAGCAGTGTGCTCATGATGAAAATTCCATGAGGAACACTCAGCAATATTAGAAGCAGCCTACACATGTATGCACATATAGTTTGAATTATAATTTTGTAAAACAAAACCATAAAAAAATCCCCAGTAACTCTGTCTTGTGTCTAATAAACACAGCAATGCCACCAGTCTGTAAGTCTTTGCATCTTTCAATGTATGTTCACAAATATTCCTCTGAATAACTTTATCTGCCTCAAGATGTAAAAACCAAAAAATCCAAAACAGAAAAAAAAAACAACCAAAAAAAAAACAAACCTCTAAAATCGAAACAGAAGCTCTTTGGACTTTAGGTAGACTTCAGCAGTTCAAAAAAGCTCAGAATCCAAACCAACATCACAACACCAGCAATAACAAAAAGATTTCTTCCTTCTGCTGAAGCCATTACCCAACTCCCCAGCACCAATCCTGAATTCTTCTTGCTAGCACTGTGCTGTAAGTATGACAAAGGGCAGACAAGAGAGAAACTGAACCAAACACTGGCCTGAGTGTGACCAGAGAACCAAGCTCTGCCAGACCCCAGCGAGCCTGAACTCACCCAGCTTTTAGCAGCAGGTCATTAGAGAGCTGAGCTGTGATCACTGCTCAGCCAAGGTCATCTCTGGATGGCAGCCCAGCACCATGCTCCCTGGAGATGTGGTGCCTTGTCAGTCTAGGAGAGGGGAACAGCATGCAGTAATTGTGCTGCATGACTTCATTTAGAGGCAGCCAGGGAACTCAGAGAAGCAGCAGGCTGTGTTTTGGGAAGTGCCATGCCCTCTGGACCTGTGGGGCGCTGTGAGAAAGGTGCTGCTGCTGCTTTTATTCACACTAAGGTGGCCCATTCCTCCAAGCAGACCCAAACACTGACATGGACTCTGTATAAATAAGATTAAAAGGCTACAAACGTGCTTTAACAATAAAAAGAGAATGCCAACCATGAAATCTGAGGGGCTTTTTCTTGTCTCTTGCACATATGAAAGATGGCATCAAGAGAGCTTAGCTTAAACCACTGGCAATTGCCTTTATACAAGAAAAGATTTTCTTTACTTGGAATTTTCCTACTTGTGGTGTATATTTGGACTCAGTATAACATAATACTTCCCTCAGTATCTCTGCTGTTAATGCTGCCAGCAGTATTTGAGCCATTCATCAGCTGTGACAATGGAAACAGCTAGGAGTTAATGGGAGCATGAGCAGTTTGACAAACACAGGCTATTTGACAAGGCTGAGGTCAGGACTAAAAGAACTGCTCTTGGTTAAATAAACACAAAAGCAACAAAGTAAAAGCAAAATCTTTGTGGCCATTTATCAACTTTAAAAGCTTTTTTGTTATAAGAAACATGAAGTGAAGCTGCACACGGAGATGGGGATTGAATGGGACTGGAAGAATTCAGTTGGCTTGTTTTTTAGGTAAAATTAGAAACCTCATTTAAAACTGAAGCACTGTGTCCATAAAACTGACATGTAGCTACATAATCCCTAAACCTCCACTTCAGAGCTCTCTGCTTCTCAACTGACTATTTCAAAGAACCCAGCCCTTTGCAAGATAACTGCTTCAGGTGAATTTCAGACTGAAAGGAGAACACCATGAACAGAGATGACTTTCCTGCCTTGCCATGTTCAGGACCAGAGCTGAGAGTCCACCCTTACATTGCTGCTTCAATAACAAATGTACCTGATACTAATCTGTGGAGGGAGCCTTGCAGAATCTCTGCAAAAGAAATAAGGTTTTATATTATTATTAGAATTATTTTTGTATTATTATTGTATTAGACAGTGTGGCTTGTAGGAAATTCCCAGATGTCAAATGACTCCAGGACACTAAGTGTACCCACTAATTTCCTCCCTTCACTTGGTTCAGAGACCATCTTTTGGGGTTTTTTTTTTCTTTTTTTCCTTGTGGAGATTAGTTTTGGCTCATCCTGCATCCAAGCCCATGAAGAGTCTAGGACATTTAGAAGTCCCTGAGTCCATTCTTGTGCTCTCAGAGTGTCTTTCATAGCATTCAGCACACATATAAAAGTAAAAGATAGTTTCTCTACCCTTTTAAGTTCACATAGGCATGCTAAATCAAATCCTTATTATCCTGAGTTGTGTCCTGCATCCCAAAGACAGTCTCCAGGCATTACAGTGGTGACTTTGATGGCAACAAGGCTGACTTTCCTCTGATTCAGCTTTCCTGATGTTTAAATTTGAGAGTAACACTCTTCTCATGGCTAACTAATACAATAGAGATTTAGGCACTCTGGAAATCTTGAATATTAGGGTTGTGCACAGTCATTTTTAATCATTTGCCTGCTGTTACCTGATGTAATTGTTTATATCCCTGCCCACCAGTAGGGAATTGCCATCAGAGGTAAGTAATCTGGCAGAAGTCAGTAAGATTTTGCAATCCTGAAGTTGCAGGAAAGACCTTTATGGCTTTTGGAATGGGCATTTGGCCAGATGAAAAAAAATCCCTTTTCTTTTGAGACTTCTCCAGCATCTCATGCTTTTACAGATATTGACAGCTTAGTGACAAGAAAGACAAAAGGCTTGTGTCAAGGCACAGAGACAGAAGAAAACTAAGAATACTTATTTACAGATTCATTTACTAGTTTCTCTAGTAACTTTTAAAAATAGCATTTATTTAATTAATTTAATAAAGCATTTTTGTACAACTAACCAATATATTTCAGAACTCCTATTGCTGCTGGAAAATCATGAAATACTTATTTTCCTGGAAGTGACTGATTATAGTCTGGACAAATTAAACCATTTTCCCTCTTCTCATTATGCTTTGAGCAAAACACCCATTACAGGAGCACTGTGCAGCCATTTGGAGCTAGGAAATGTGTTTCATTTAGCATGTCAAATACAGTTTAACCACTGTCTTAACTCTGCCTCTTTTCCAAACCTCCTTTTTAAGACTACACTAATATAACCTAATTTTGCCTGAGCATTCTGGACTCTGGGTAGCTCTGACTCTTGGGCTTTCTTCCATCTGGAGTGGGCCTTTCAACTGCTTAATCCCACAGCTCTCTGGTTAGTTTTGTTCAGTTGTTTTGTAATATGCAATCTACAGCCATCACAAAATAATTTATAGCACCATTTGGACTCCTTTTTGGAACTTTCTAATGGAAAAAAAAAAATCAACCAAATCAAACTCAATCCCAGTTTTACTTTTCAATAAAAATGGTCTTGCTCAAAATACTGCCATGAATATCTGAAGATTACACCCTCCTTTCCAGTCTCAATAACACAAATGTCTTTCCCATGCACGTAATACTTACTTTGTGACTTGTATGCATTTTATTTGGGGGTCTTTTTCTTTGTGCAAAACCATATACAAATATATTTAAGCTTTTCAGTGTCACAAGCATTTAATGACCATATAATCATAGAATGTTTTCAATTGAAAGAATCTTAAAGTTTCAACACCCCCACCATGGGCAGGGACTCCTCCTAAAGGAAATCAACTCTACTGATGCTTTTACCCTATTTTCTTAACAAATGGAGCTGTTTCTGAGAGATTCTCACTGTAACAATGGTAAATGTGTCTTTAAAGTTCTCTTTAGTATAATGCTGGGGAGGTGAAGGGTTAAGATCAAGATTGCACTTTCCCTTTGCAATATTATTGCAATCCAATAATAACAAAGCCATTATTATTGTTATTATCATTACTATCATTATTTGGTTAAAATTTCATGCACAGCTTATCAAAATCCTTCCCAGCATTCACCCTCATACCTTCTTCATAGCTGATCTCCAAACCCCCTGAATAAAAAGCAGCAAGCACAAGGCAAAAGGAGGACAAAAAATCAGCACAGAGCAGTTTAGGAGAGTCTTGCTTTGGCTCACCCCAGGGTAGGATTTTGAGGTCCCAATGCCCAGGCTTTAAGCAGTTCCCAAATCAAGAACTAGGAAAAGTTATGTATTACAAAAATAAAGTGCATCTTTCTGGTTCTCAGGAAGTACTACTCCAATTGTTGTTTTATTTTACTTTAATAATAGTTATTCAGTACACACCAAACACACTTGATTGATATCTCTCCAATTAAGTCAGTGCATTAGAAGAAAATACTCCTTTTGTGCCACATCAGGTTATGTAAACTAATAGACCTTTTTAAGCTCTGTATGCATCAATTTCACTGAAACAGAAAAGTGAGATTATTGGGCTGTTACTGATCTCCTAGCAGCTACACAAACTGCTACATCAGAAGATTTTTTTCTGTCCAGTCTATACAGGGCACAGAACTGTTTTCAGTCATCTCTCCTGTCATTATTGCTGCTATTTATTATTATTAAAGTACCAGCAGTGTGCTGGGAGTTGGAATACTCTAACAGTGGCAGCCTTGTCCCACATCTGTGGAGCTTTTTCAGTCTTGATTTCACTGAAACTCCTGTCACATAGACCAGGTAATGACAAACACTCACCACTAGCTAAATACATTTAAATGTGGGGTGCAGAAACCAAGGAAGAATATGATCAGAAAGACACAATTTAATGGAGAAAAAGAGAAAGGAAATCCTTTCTTTTTTTTCACAAACATTTAATTTTTATTTTTTTTTCCCCCCCCCTTTTTATTTCTTTGGGTATTATTTCCTGCAGGACAGACCACAGAGTAGGGTTTTACTGAATAGAAACAGAATAATACCCATGCCTTGTTATTGCCCCTCACTGTCTTGGGGCAGCATGGACGAGCTGAGCCTTTAAATGGGCTGTGAGCAGATAGAACAATATGCCAGACATCAGTGAGAGGCACTGCATGCACATGGTTTCCCTCTAATTGTCACTGAGAGGAGATTCTTCTGGGGAGGTAAGGCTATATGATCATAGATACAGGCAGAAAGACTGCAAGCAAAGAAGACATTTCTGATTAAACTGCCTTGCAATTCAGTTTATCTGGTTTCCATGTCAAGTTAGGCTATGAAACAATCAATTTTCATAAAAAAAAAAAAAGAGTTTTTTCTCAGGTTTGCTACACAGTCACAAGGAATTATTCACTTTAGCCTCAAAACATTTTGTAGCTAGAAATTTTCATTTCAGGCATAGTTGCATTCATAAAATAAAAAAATATTCCAAAATGAAATTGCCACTGACCTAGGCTCAATATATGTAAACATTTAAATAGCAAATAGTGATGTGAGATGGTAATCTCTTCCCCCTGCTCTATCAATTCTATTGGGTCAATTAAAGTGGCTGCTTGCCCTCTAAGACAGCTCTGAGAAAGCCCAGAGCAAAAGCAGGCAGCAGTAAAAGACATTCTGCATGGAGGATGGGCACTTGGGTCATGTGTTACAGCTCCAAAACCTTCCTTAATGTGCTGCAGATGTTACCAAGCTTTGGCTCCCTTTAGCCATGTTTGCATTTACTATTTAGGTGGTCACTGTGTAGCCATGGTGCCAAGAGAGCTTTTGGAATCAGCTTAAGAGGAGACTTAATTATATTAATATAATATTATATTTTATATATAATTACATTAATTCATACAGAAGTAACCAAAAAGACTGAAAGAGGCAAAATATTAACTGTGGACCTTCTGTCCTGAAGACAGAAACCACCAGACAAGGCACAGACCATTCACTTTAGCAAACAGTTATTATTTGTGTTCTGAAATGATCTGCTGCTTAACTCACTGAGCCTTTTTGCTGGAAGAAAAGAGTTGGTACAACTGGGGTCTGCAGAGTCTGTCACAAAACAGATGTTCCAGAGAGCCTGAAAAATAGTAGCTTCAAGCACAGGCTCATAAATGCTGCTTTTTCCTTGTCCCCAAGCCTTTCCAGTCTGAGAAAACTGCCTGCTTACTGGGGTATTTTTACTTAAATTCATTCTTTTTTTTTTTTTTTAATGAGCTTTCAACCTTCATAATTGATTGAACACTTGATGTTTTCTGCCTTTCAAGCACACAAGTCAAGTATTTTACCAAATACTGTTCCTGCTCTCAGTGCTAGGTTTACATGTGACTGGGTGTTGCATGAAAATGTAAACACAGCTCAAAAAATCTTCAATTTGAGTTAAATAGAACTTACTGCTTCTTTAATGTGCCAGGGCACTTCTGATGTTCAAACTGGTAGCACTGTTCTTTTGTACTGATGAGCATTCCCCAGAGGTTATGGCTACTATTGCCTAAATCAGGCTAATTTAAGAGGAGCTAATTAAAAAAATAAATAGCCCTAGAAAACACTGAACACAGCAATAGAAAATACTCAGAAAAAAAAAAAGAAAAAAAGAAAAAAAAAGAAAAGACAAGAAGCTGCTGGAATTTTATTGCCCCTAATCCTGTTAATAAAATAGGCTACTGGGGTCATCCTTCTGAATATTTAAGTTTTCTTACAAGGGAGAGGGATGAAGCAGAGGGGAGGAGAAAGTGAGTCTCTGACCCAGAGTAACTTCCTAGTGAATTAGACTATGCCTGTTAATGGAGATATTCTTCAAAGAGGTAAGATTTAGGGTCTGCTGCACTACAAGCTCTGCCTTCAACTTCATTAGATTAAAGCAGTAACTTTTTACCTACAACTTAACTCTGTTTTTGTATAAATGGTTGGACAAACTGCAAAGCAGGAAGAAATCAACTCCTGATATTATAAATAGAAAACAAGTACCCTTAAAATTAACAACAAATTAGTATAATTAATCTTACATACTGTTTGCCTGTTCAATGAGAAATTCAGAATATAATCTGTATTAATGAAGAAATTGGAGACCTACAGTCCAAATCTTTATAGGTTATTCAAATATGTTTTGTCTATCATGCACATAGGCTATAAATATATTCTGTGAACAATTTGAAGGCCAGTGCTAAATTTTCTGTCACATATGAAAGCTAGAGCAGTGTGAACTCAATAGACAAAACTGCTGGAAGAGAAAATACCAGGCTTTATAATTACATTTAGATTTCTTAGCCTTGTAAGTTCACCACAGTATTAGAATTGAAAGAAATACCAGTACAAGAGTGGTTTATGTCAAATCACAAACCACTAATACAAAAGAGTGTAATTTATCAGATCCAAAGGAAAACACTATCTGACAGTGTCCAAAGGACTATTCATTCCATATCCAAAGGCTTCTGATCAATAGATAGCTCTATACTCTTTCATTCAATAGGTTCAAGCTTAACAGGTTTTCATGGCTTCCTGAATGCTTTTATGACTAACAAGGCATGATCTACACAGGGCTTTGTCACTGATTTGCACATAATCTAATAAAGTGACAGTAATAAATCACAAGTATCATTAATAAATCACCTATAAACAAAGCAGCATGCAGGAAGCAGTGTGGAAAATGCCCAGATAGTCCTTCAACTACTTTGGTGAGTAAACAGGCTAAACACACAGTATTAGTTAAGAGCTGCACATTCAATTAACAGTAAATATATACATCTGAGCTGTTAAAGATTTTCTGCTGTAGTTGGCAAACACTGCTTCTATTTTTCTTCAAGGAAGGCTCATAGAGCAAAAGAAAAAAAATTAAAAGGAAAAAAGCTGAAAGAAAAAAAACCCAACAAAACAAACAACCCTCAAATCGAGCAAACAAATGTTTGGAACACAAGACTATAATCCAGTCTGGTGATGCTTATATGCTGTTAAAATCACATTTTATGCCTATTTACTTTATCATTTTGTACCTCATAAATACCTACAGTAGCTGAAACTGTCAGTGGTGCCACTTCAAAGAGCAGTACCCCTAGGAACAAGATCTTTGAGGTTTTAGTCTAGCCACAGTATGGTTATGGTTATCACAATGTTTCTTTAAATCTAGAATCTAGTTGGCTTAAATCCATAAAAAGCACATATAACTTCAAATGAAAAATTCAGAATTCATTTACTTACCCTTCAGGTGTGGACTCAATGAAAGCTGGGCATTTAACATGGTAACAAACTTCCACAGACTCCATAGAAAACTCCAGCTCCAAGATGTATGTACAGCAGAAGCAAAGCAGTCATTTTGACTCCATCATCACTACAAAAAATGCAAAGGCTTAACAAATATTTACTTGAGGTGTTATTCTAGAAACAAAAATGTGTAGCTGTCACACAGGTTAGCTGGTTGGGATTAACACTTAGACATTGGTAGCACTTTCTTCTATGTAGAACAGAAAGCCAAATTACTTAGTTTTGGACCATTTTGGTTTCAAAGCCAAAAGACTGAAGATTTTTCCTTCATTTTTAGTTCTGAATTTTAACACAGAAGTGACAAAATTACAAGAGGAAGTCAACTTCCCTGGAATTTTTGCCCTGATCAAAATTTTTCCATTTCATGGCAGCAGTCTCCACAGCCTTGTGCTGGACCTCAGTACCTCTGTGTTTATTTAAGGAATCCAAAGCACTTCTGCCAAATTTAACATGGTTCTACATACTGTGATTTTTACTAAATAACATTATTGGACAAAACAATGAACCTTTTCTTTGAAAAAAAAAAATTAAATAAAGATAAAAAAAAAAAAAACCAAACAAATTAGAACAAATAAATCTCATTAAAAAGAGACCTTAAGGAATTTAACAAAACAAACCTGAGGCTTAAAGCCATAAACCATCACTCTCATCTCTTCTGGAGTGTGTGACTGTTACTTTTGATCCAGAAGTCACTGTTTACATTACATGAGACTTTGCCTTTTGGGCAGAGATGGCATTAGGGGCCAAATACTCAACTGAACCACAGATAGATACACGAGAGTGGATATTTTAAAAACAGTTAAGATGTCTAAAAACTTTTGAAGGTAGTTAGGTTGCTTGCTGACATTTGCCCTGCGTGTACTTAATATAAAATTATTTGGTTTTCAAGTGGTGTCCTTCATTAATTATTCACATAAGCCACAGAGGCCTTTTTTTATGATTATTCTCATATCTTTGTAACAGTAAAGAGCCCCCAAAAACTTAGTGCTTCTTTTCTCAGGGCATACCTCTTCACAAATGCTTTTAACTGCAGTTATGTTTGTTAATCATAGAATCATTTGGTTAGAAGAGACCTTTAAGATCATCAAGTGCAGCCATTAACCCTACACTGCCAGGCTCCCTAAACCATGTCCCCCAGCACCACATCCACAGGGTTTTTTAAACACCTCCAGGGATGGGGACTCCACCACCTCCCTGGGCAGCCCATTCCAATGCCTAACCAACCTCTCTGGAAAGAAATTTTTCCTGATATCTAACCTAAATTACTGTTCATTTTTTTTATTAATGTTCATTTCTCCTTCATACTCTTTCACACATGTCTTTTTAACAAAGATTTAAAAATAAAATGCCTTTGCCATCACCATTCTAAGACAGCCCTTACCAGCATCTTCCAGGCAGGCCCAAAATACAAAAAGAAACTCAATTTTCCTTCTGTGCAAAAGCCTACATAGGAACGAGATCTAATTTAAGCAACACCATCTCCTTTCTCTGCCTCAATTTCATTATTGCCCTTTCATTTTTTCCTACTGAAATGCTTACTTGCAATATGCCCCTGTGTCAGGTGGTAACAAGTATTACAGAGCCACTGACCTTGTGCACCCTCTATCAGCTCACCACAGTGACTCAGAGCACCCCTGTTGGCCGTGTGGGGTCTGTCTGACATTTTTTTTCTAAATTCCATTTTTCTGTGCCCTGAGGGGGGCTGTGCCCACCCGTTTGCCAGCAGCTGCTGTCTCTTTTGGCCGCCATTTGAGGCCGCCATTTGAGGCCGCCATTTGAGGCCACCATTTGAGGCCGCCATTTAGAGGCCGCCATTTTGAGCCTATCTGCTGCCATCTTCTCTCTCCCCACAGCTCCCTGGCACCTCCCTGCTGGTCAGGGGAAGGGCGATGAACATTCAGAGTGTTCTGATTTGCTGGTTTACATTGCTGTTTACATGATATACAAATACATCTATATATATATATTATTTTTTTCCTTAATAAACTCTTGCCCCCTTGTATGCCTTTTGGTCTCGCATTGCTGAATTTACAAGAATTGTCCAAACCAGGACACCCTGATACCCATGGCATCATGCAGTGAACGTGAGCTTTATGGTTGAAGATGGAAAAGGCTCAGATCCAGAAGATCTATAACAACACAGTCTTGCCCTCTTCCATCTCCTTCTCATGCCTCACCATTGAGTGTGATGTTTGGTTTGTTCTAGGGATGAAGCCTGATGCACGTGGAGGGGCCCACTCAAGGTTTGCTATAGTGTTTAACCCCACAGTTATGCCAGGGATGGAGGGAATGGTGGGGAGATCTCAGAGAGTCAGCAGCACAGCTGAGCCCCTGACCTCCCCCACCCTGTAATACTGCAGCACTTGGTGGCATCTTCTCTGGCTCCAATTAAGTCAGCATAGAGGGGGATCTGAGAGGTGGTTAGAGAAGGGTCTGCTGGACCCACACTCCTGTGGCTGTGATGGAAATGAGTTCCCACATATGGGGTACAGATGTGCCATAGCCCTTTTTCCAGGCTGCAGCCTGCAAATAAACTCAGTAGCAGCTGGGGAGGAGAACTACCAGAGCCTCATGTGCTTTAATGGGTTCTGTGTTTCTGCTGACTATTCCTTCCCCCCACTAACCCATCCAAATCCTTCAGTAAAGTCCCATAAACAAAGCTGTGGATATAATTTTGAATGAGAAACTTGTCACCAGGGAAAACAGTGGTCAGGAAAAATACAACATACCTTTTTCTCCAAGAAGGGTGTTTTGGTGTGTTTTCACGGATTAAAACCAGATTTTGCTGGTTTGAGCAAGCAGGCAAACTTCTGACCTTTATTCACATAATAAACATCTCTCCTCCCCCTACCCCAGTAGTGGTCCCTAACCTGTCCTAAAATAGCTGAGTGGAGCATGGAGCCTGTAAGTGAAGCTGGCCTCATTGCCAGGAGCAGATGTTTGTCAGACATGTCATCTCTGAGACCTTGCACCCTGGTCTTGATCCTATAAAGTAGTCCAATGTGTGATTAGCTTTATATTTTCAGGAACTGGCCCTCAGCATTACCTGAAATCAAGCATTTACATAATAGTTTTCTGGATCAGCCCTTAGAGAACTTCCTGGTTTGAGATGCCAGTACACACTAAAAAAAAAAAAAGTTTTGTGGCTGAGAATAAGGATTTTAAAAGCAAAGCATGATTTTTACAGCTCCATACAGAGTTCAAATTCAGGGGAATCTCAATGATTACTTTTAATTTAGCCAAGTGAAGGCAAGTTGAAGAAAACTTCCTACTTCCAAACCTGTGTCCAAGTAGAATCTGATGTCACTTTTGTTAATGAAGTCAATTTAACGAGGTAAACATGCTGATTTCACTTCAGACTTGTTTGCAGTCATCTTTGAACTTGCAGTTAAATGGGGAATGCAAAACCTGAGGTATCCAGTACCTGAATTGTACTTGAAAATTAATTTTAAGACTAAGCTACCTCTGATCCATAAGACTTTTGTTTTGCTTTTCTAGGTTAGTTTTAAAACCCATTTGGGGTTTGCTGTGTACATGGGCCAATGTTTGTAAGGATGCCAGTGAAATATGAAAAGGACTGAGGAACAAGCTATTTGAAGGTGTAAGTACTGAGCTCTTTTCTGTTTGCTTTGGCTGTTAGAGTTATAGTAGATGTTTCCCATTTTTAGCCTTCACACCTTTATTATGTTTGGGTTGCATGTTAGAAATATTCCAAATGGTGTGGATGGAGACTTTCTCTTGGACTAAGGAAGAAAATATTTCCATACGAATCCATAGGATCCCCTCTAGTGATCAGGAAACTTCACCTACCTTTACAAGCTAAAAATCTTGAACAATGTTTAAAAAAATGGGGGAAAAAAGTAATTTCCATTCTCTATTCTGCATCCTTAACTGGCATGACTGCCTGTGTTTACTTCCCTCTGATGTAAAGTAGCAACATGTGTTAATTAAATATCACTATCTCTTGCTTCTTTCCAACATTTTCCTGTTTCCTGTCCTTAGATCTCCTTCCATGGCCTGTTTTTATATCCTTTCATTTTCTCTTTCACTTCTGTCTATGATTATTTTTCCATCTCTTCCTTTGTTACTACATTTTTTACATTTATTCATAGCCTTCCCTTTATTGCTGCTTCATTTTACCTGCCCATCAGCAGAACTTTCATCATGCTCTCTCCTATTATTTTCCCTTTTTTTTTTTCCCTCTCTGAATTTTAATTGGGACTCTCTCCCACTTTCCTGTTTTCACTGAAGTGTTCTAGAAAGTAGTATTTCACTTACAACTTCCTCTCTTTTTCTCTATGGCTCTTTTTATGGAAGAAAGGGAAAGGAAATGAAAGGAAATGTTTGAGTCTAGTTGAGGGTGTCCCTGCTCACTGCAGGGGAACTAGATGCCCTTTGGAGTTCCCTTCCAGCCCTAAACATTCTATGATTCTATGACAGTTCCTATGGGATCTTGCCCCTCAGGTGCACTTCTAAGCCTGTCCCCTTGTAGGACTAGTCCTTTCTTTCCAGGGTGATACCTCCTTCTAGCATTTCACCTGGGTTTCACTAAAGAAGCATGCTAAAAGTAACTATGGAAATTCAATAGCTTTAAACTGCTACCCAAAGCAGAGACCACCAAGGGCAATTTTGTCTGGTTTAGTAGAGCTGGCTTGTAAAATCACAGCCATTTCCCAAACCAACTGTTAAACCCACAAACAGCAAATTCTGCTCCATATTACATTGCTTTCCTTAGCAGTGCTGTGCTGCATGAGCTTGGCATGGAAAATGCCACCACCACCTCCCACACTTGCTTAAAAGCCTGTAGGAATCAAACTCCATATGAATGTGCACATGGGAGAGAGATGGCTGACTAACCTGCTGGGTCCCCATTGTGGTCCTGCATCCATGTTCTCAGGCCCCACACTTGGAAATATTTGGTAGGTCTTGTGCAGTAGTGTTCCCAACCAAACCTGGGTGCTTCAAAGCTGCAGAGAGAATGGAAAATAAATATTTTCACTTTCCTGGTTGACTGGTTGGTCACATGTTCAAGCAATAACAAAACATCTTTAGGATTTATTCAGCTCCCACTGAACTACCAGCTTTGATGATTTGTCTGAGATAAAAATTTAACATCAGCTTACAAATATGTAATAATTCAATTCCCTCTTCCTTTCCCTGTTCACCACAATGTGCATCTAATTGCATTACTTTATAAACTGCAATTAAAAATGCAGTTATAATAGAGATTCATAGGCACTTGATTTTGGGAAACAAAATTTTCACTGAAATATTTTCAGTATAGTACAGAATAAAGTGACTATCAGGTTTTCTATATGCTCTTGTTTAGGCAGGTTAGAAATGTAATATCATTATGAAGTTTTCCACAGAAACTCATAGCACTAGGTTTGAGGGACGAGTTGATTGACATTTGTCTTTTATTTTTTACCCTCTGCTGTCTGTTACTAGCCAATATATGAAATAGAAACATTTCTAATTAATTTTCTTTATTTAACTCCCAGAAATAAGTTCAGATCAAATACGGTGTTGAGGCACAGCAACATAATAAGGCATTGCCTAATATAACAATCCATCTTTCAAGGTACATTTTCCTTTGGTGTTTTTTTTCTGCAGCCAAGAATAAAATTAAAAGAATGGAAGGAAGACAGAGAGGGGGAATTAGTACATTTGAGTCAAATATAAACAACTCACTAAATATGTTACTAATCAGGCATAGTCCCATTATCTTACTTAGCATCTTGGGCCAGACTGCATGTGGTTTCTCCACAGATGTGCAAGATAAAGAGGAAACTGTTCTAAGACTACACACAACAGTCCTTCTTTGATGACATACAAATGGGACCCAAGAACCATCCCAGCAAAGGTTGTGACTCTCAGCATGCTGCATTTCACACAGCACACAATTAAGTTGTGGTACTCATTGACACTGGATGCTGTAGAGTCTAAAGTGCATTCAGAGGATTAGACAGCTTGGAGAAGATAGATCTATTATTAGTTATTACCTATAATAGTCAAGATAAATCTACTTTGGAAAGTCCTAGGAGGAAACATAAGTTATTTGGTCTGGTCTCAACTCCTTTCCAAAGTGCCATGAAACATCAGTGTCAGAACATAGGGTTGATGGGCTGTTGATCACACATGGCCCTGTCTTTTGCTTAAAGAAATCAATTAGTGTTTTGTTTGTTTATTGTCTCCCTTTATTCACTGCCATTTTAGATTGCACTCTCTTTTTGCTCTGGGTGTGGGAAAGGTTTTCCTATCAGTAAGGGGTTATCAGTTAGCTATCAAAGGTTATCATAATGGGACAGAACCTTCAATAGAAGCAACAGAGCTTTACCAGCAGACCATCTGAGATAATAGTGATATATGTAGATTAGACAATTATATATTTTTTTTTAAATGTAAATGTCAGTAACCTTATTTTTTAAAATTCCTACCTGTTTTTTCCTCCTAAATGTAAAGAAATATAGTTACTGAACAGCACTGATTTTAAATTCCCAACACTGTAAGGACTAAAAGCTTTTGCAGAAGCTCTTAAAAGTTTATGCTGTTCCCCATTATAACTGTTAATACTAAATTATTAGTTTGCTAATATAGCTAACTCACCAGCAGCATTCACATAATTTTCACCTTTTACTATGTAATGGTAGTGCTATTTATTAGCAAGACAGACCAGTTTAGTAATGTTACAGGAACAGAGTGTGCATTACACAACAGAACTCAGTTACACCTGCAGCTGACCATGTCTATATTTATGGCTGGCTGACACTGTAATGAATGGCAAATGGAAAATATTTGGTTTTTTCTTTGGCTTAATTTTTTTTTTTTGGTCATGTTTTAAAAATAAAAGCTAAGTGAAATACCTGCCATTAATTAGGGGTTTAAATATCTGCAAGTCTCTTGCAAGGTGCCCTGAAGAAACAAAATGGAACCTTAGGGCAGTGCACAGGAAAGAAATCATTAGCCAACCTCAACTTTATCTGGAAAATTTGACTGGAAAAACCCAGATTACACTACAGTTCAATTGATAATCACATCCAGTTTCACTTCAAGTCTCAAGTACAATTAATTTTATGGGTATAACTTTAAGATGGGGAATTTACCATGTATTCCTAACAAATGATCAAATATTTTTCAAACTAAGTTGTATAAATTTAGGTAACTCATACTGAAATGTTTAATTTCACAGATGTCATCTAATTATTATTAACATGCAAGACATTTTTTTTTTCCTCATCTCTCCCTCCCACTAATCATGCAACAGCTTCAGTCAACATACAGATAAATCCTTTGAAAAACTAATTTCAGGTTAAAATGCTTTCAACTGGTCCATTGAACAAATTTCTCATCACTTCGAGGCTTCAGAACTTTTGTTTACTTGTAGCAGTATTTATGCCAGTGATCAGTCAGTGATAGGCCTGAATGAAGAGATACAATGATAAAGTACAGCATGAAAAAAAAAATAAAAATAAATTGCTGACAGCACATTGAAAGGAAATACATACTGAGATATAGTTTTTGGAGCATGTAACAGTCAGAGCCAAAATAGCCATTTGAAACAAAGCTGGAGACATGGACATTGAGTAGCCTGAGAACAGTGACCCTATTACACAGACCATGATCTCCTGACTTGGAACTAGATAATTTCATTTTATCTGAAGGAATTCTTGATCAGGTATAAAAAAAAAAATATAAATTAACAACCAAAAAAACCCAAAACCCCACATTTTGAGGAAAAAGCATGCTGACTTCAATGGCTTAATATTCTTTTCTTATATTTAGTCAGGGACTTTCTAGCAAAATTTGGCCTGTAGGCTCTTTGCTCCATGGAGAGAGAAAATCTCACTATGAAAAAAGCCTAAAAGGCTTTCATGAGGAGAAAATGAAAGGCTTTTTTATAGGCATCTCTGTTGTTTCTGTGGCACTACCTTTGGTCAGCTGCAGATAAATGCATTTCAATGAGGCCAGAAGGAAACTTCTCCACCATGCTGGAGAAAACCCAAGACACTTGAGTGAAAGGAATGTCACACCAGCAATCCAGTATCAGCTTTAAAAATTAATCTTTCCAACGTCTGTGTTCAGTTTCCCTATTTGAAATTACCAAGATATATTCCTCCCAGAGGCAAAACTAGGGGGATTTCCCATTCCCACATTCTTCTGTTATTCAGCAAAGAGCTTTGTGGCTTCCTGACAGGACATACATCACCCTGTCTATAGATGCTGATACTACAGAGAGTGTAGGTTAATGTCCCCATTGGAGCTCTTCAAGCACACAGTGACTTTGATGTAAAAACAGAACAAAGTCTAGCTACAAATCCATATTAATTGCTCCTCAAAGTTAGTGCATATTGCATTTGACCTCATGCTCTTCATGTTAATGAATGACATTAACTGATGATGCTTTGGCTGGATTTTAATTTCAGGTGTTCATAATCTGAATTTATAATTACTGTTTTAGTGTGCACCTTCATCTGGAGGATTTTATTGTCATTCTAATGCGTGGGAAAAGTATCCATTTCCATCACCTTCCTTGTCTAAACATCACACATATATTACTTTTGGTGTGTCTGCAGCGTGGTATGGGGATTTGACAGACAAGGTATTAGCAAGGCTAATCATAATTTAATGAATGGAAACTCTGCCTTCAGCTCATCCTGACAGGGCTGGTAGGAGGGGTGGGTCTTTTGTTACCTCTTGTTGTTGTTGCTGTTCAGGACATTCTTGTGGGTGCAATTAAATTGGTGCCAAATTACCTGAAATAATTTGTGGTTATTAAACAAACCAGTCTCTGATGTGGGAAGTGTATTGTTCCCTGGCATTCTGGAGGCTTGCTCTTTTTCTCTTTCCTTTCCTTTTCCCACAAGAGATTGTAGTAAATGATCTCTGACAATAATACTTTTTGCACGTTTCCTCTTGGGTGGTGGAAGAAAACACTAAAAACTGTGACACAAAACTGCACATATGATCTATAGCTGGCATGTCACATTATAACCACACAGAAAAATGATCATATGACTTAGAAAAGCTCTTTAAGGATCATCACTTGCAAGGCTAACCACAGTGACTGACAAAAAAAAGACAAAGTACAAACAATCATCCTATTTCCCTGACAGTGAATAATATAAAAGCACTGTGCTCAGTCTGATTCTCCATTGGGTATTTATATTTATCTTATTTCTAAAACTGGGCTTCTAAAATTGTTAATAATTACTATTTTTTTATGTTACTGGAACATGAAGCCTTTGAGACTTCACTGTCTTTGCATTTGAGGGTTTGACCAACTCTTTTTTGTAACATGAGAAGGGCTCATTTCTCCAGAAACATGTGTTTTTACAATGTAGAGTTTAACCAACAAATTACACTAGCCTTTTCTTACAAAATCTGCCTTTCTTGGTCTTTCAGTGCATAAGGATTCTGTATCCACACTTATAAGTACCCTTCATCAGTTATATGTGACAGTTGCTTATGGTTCCTACTGCTCAGTCTTTTAAGGTTATTTAGTTATCAGGTTTCTTATTCCTGAGGGTCTTACCACTTCCAGTGTATTCAACTGATGGAATTCTATACTCACAGACTGACATCCATTAGGGCAAACTGAGGCGTGTCTACACTGGCCAGTCATCCTATATATCAGGACTCATGTCTCTTCTCATTTGTATTGGTCTGAGCCACAAGTAACTCATCTGACATCAAATGGCACAAAATCAATATAAAACTGACACAAATGAGACAAGAGCCAAAAGCCCATATTATCCTGTGGTACTTCTGGGGCAAGTGCATTAGTAGCAGTTATTTGAGTCAGGTTTACACTAGCACAAAAGAGAATTTAAAAAACACCCCTAACACATCTGACTGCTTGACAAAATGAACTGGAAAATCCCAGCTAGCCTGTCAGGTTTTTTTTGACATTTCCCTTAGGAAGTATCCATTTTAACACAATCAATACCTTTCCTAGACACTTGTCAATCTGTTTGGCCATACAAATTTACTCAGTCAGCAAATTAAGGCGTAAAAGAAGCTAATTAGTACCTCTCCAGGTACTTTCTTTCCACAAACAATGCACAATGCTTAATTTCCTACCAGGAAATTATAGTGTCTGCTGAGATTTCAAGATCCGATTAGTTTCAGAAGTTTGGCTGTTTTCAAACCTGTAATTCAAAATAAAGATATAAACGTTGGAGACATGCTATGTCTGAAATCTGGAGAAACCTGGTTACTGCAGCCCCCTTGGGGAAAGAATTGGACCCTTTAGATTTTTACTGATAAGGTATGAATAACATTCTCATAAAGCTCAGAGATTGCCCAGATATACACATTTAAAATAATTATGGTAATTAACTAGAGTTGCAAGCAGCTATAGCTCCAGGCAACACCAGTTAAATGTAAAGAGAAAACATCTTCTGCATATGTTTGTGATTTATGTAATTACATGCTTCTACAAGCTACACACCATTCACTGGCAAACAGCCATCTCTTCTTTCATTACAATTTAGCCACAGCAAGTAACATACTTCATCTGTTTGAAAAGCTCCACTTCGTAATGCCACCGAGGAAGTAGACAACAACAATGGGGCCTGAATGGGAAAAAAATCCCAAGTCGTTTGGCCATGTGTGTTAAAAATAGCCTTGGTGGGCCTGCTTCCGACGTAAATCACCACTGACTCCATTTCAGACAACTAAATTACACCTCATGCCACTGAAAAATGAATCAAAGCCAAGGTGTGTTTCATGCGTGAGACTATGTGTTTGCTCTTGAGAATTTCTGCTTTTCTGTATGTAGCAGGTTTTTGAAAATTAATCTGTGCTGGGCCGTTTTCTTACCAAATCCAGTGAGGGAAGAGCAAATAAAAAATGTTACCTGGACAAAAATGGATGGAAAACTCAAGAAACCTCCTTACTGCACAGACTGCCTTCTGCCAACTGAAGCACAGACAAAAAATTTACCTAATATTTCTGAAATCTGGCCTCTGGACTACCCTCACAAGCTCACTAGAAACTTTTAGTCAAGATTCAATTGACATTTTCAAGAAACTGAAGGGAAAATGAAAAAGTAGATTTTTTTTTTCACATTTCAACAGACTTCAGGTTTCTTACCTGAAGTTACATCTTAGTGTGATGGTAAGAAACTCAGGTTTCTTACCATCACACTACAGTCCATGGGCTTACTTGTCAAGTACATTTCTCTACAGAATAAAAGGCATCATTTATATATAATATTTCCTCAGCTGAACTAGTCTCACCAGATACAACTGATTCTGTTGTTCTCTGTAAAGCCTATTTTATTTGCTTGCATGAGAGATACACTAACTACAGAAAAAAAATGGGAGTGCAATTTCAGGAAACTCTTTGGTTACTAGAAATATAATAAAAAAAAATGGTGCATCTAAAATTGCAAAGTTGAAAACCCCTTTCTGCTTAGCTATAAAATATACAATAAGTAAAAAATATTTGATCTTTACACAACTTTTTCATTCTCATGCCAATACAGTATTATTTAAAACATGCTTTCCAGATCTTCACTGTATCTACAGGATTCCAGATTGAGACGATCTGATTTTTTTACTTCATTCTCTGCCCCCACCCAACTGCTGGAAGAGAGGAAGCTTAGTTCCTAGGGTAAGGAATGGCAGGGGTGAAGTCCTTGCCCCTTTTGAAAGACAATGATCTGAACCCAGCTATCTGAAAACCATATTCTAATTTAATCACTAAACTGCAAGCTAGCTCTATAGAGTCAATCTGCCTCTTCTGCTTATGCAGTAAATAGTTATTCCTTTACAAAGTACAGCATCTGCAACAGAGAATAATGTGAACATTTCCCCACACTGTTGTCAGTAGGCTCCAAATTCGGATATTTACCTATTACAGGTAGAATGAAACCTCAGTACCTGCTCCAAACCACCCAGACCTGCATCTGCATCTTGCATATACTGGCACTTCTAGCTAGAGTTGACACGTTACCATGGGAAGAAAAACAAAATAAAAGCAACCAAATAAAACCCCAATATACAAGACAAAGCTATCTTTATTTAAGGTAATTCCTTAAGAGATTTTCTCATTCCTTTGAGTCCTACACACTTTCCCAAATCTGGGCTGAGTTGGAGGGAAAAGATCCAGTTCAAAGGTGATGCAGCCTTCAATATTTCAGATGACATTAGGTAGCATAAACTACAAGAGAGATGACACAAAACTAAACCATATGGTAGCAAGAACTGTTTTTACCTCTACGTGTTCCTGCAGTACAATACAGATGTATTATGTGACTGAGCTCTTAAGGCAGTGAGACAATAAAAGAGTAGTTGAAGGTCACAACACATTGGATTGTAGTCAAGTCTGTTACACGTGTACTTGGAGTGTTTGTGCTCCTTACCTGCCAGCTGACAGAACATGATCTCTTAAAATTTCTGCCTCAGATGGACCAGCAAAACTGGCTCTTCCCTGTGGCACTGCAGCACACTGCTCATGCTAGGACAGAAGGATATTGTGTACCCAAAAATCATGGCAACTCTAGGCACTACAGTCACGTTATGTCTGGAAATGGCCACCTTTAAAAACACGTGGAAACAGAACTGAAGATATGATTCTCAACATTAATAAGATATT
>JAOEGS010017381.1:4042-20087 GCA_025447755.1 Corythornis vintsioides | reverse complement strand
GACATTCCAGCCCCCCCCTGGATCTGTTCCTGGGTGACTTGGTCTAGGTGCCCCTGCTCTGGCAGGGGGGTTGCACTGGGTGATCTTCTAGCTCCCTTCCAACCCCTGACATGATTCTGTGAGTCTGTGATTCTACAGCTTAGCAGTGGAATATGGCTGAGTTAGTATCACATAATGTGCAGCAGTTTCAGTGGGGTAAGAATAGGATTGGGAATGCAAGGAGCAAAATAGATTGATGTGTTGTCCTCGACACACTGGCATTTTCATTTCTGAGGCCTACCAAGGCCAAAACAAAACCATTTTTTATACTTGCTTAGAAACTCAAGAGAAATGAGTTCAGGTGGTCTCAGCCTAGCTTGTCACGTACAAGAGGACACATCACAAAGCTGTCTTTTGTTGATAGTAATTCATCACTCTCATCTGTGAAAAGCCATGGGATTACAAGCATAGAGAAAAAAGTACTGCTAACCACTTTTCCACCAACTAGATCTCTCTGGCCCGTTTTGTATGAATACATGAGCAGACATGTCAAGGGAGGGATGAAGATCATGACTTCATGATTATCAAGGACTGTTTTTTAATTCACCTTTTATACTCCTGGTCTCTGACTGAATCTCAGTATAATGAAACAAAATCTCAACGTATGAAAAGGAAAACAATGGAAGATTTACCTTAAGGAAGAACATGTAGTGAAAAATGTAAGTCCCAAAAGAACCCTGATGAGATGTTAAAAATGTAATCAAGCAGCATGTTACTGTGTATGGTTTAATTCTTTCAATCTCCTAAAATGACCTTGGGAAAATTAGAACACTTGAAAATGTTGCATCTGCAATAAGTCTTTTCCCTCAGGTTTAACGAAAAATATAGAAGAGAGATTACTGATATGATTTTGTTCAAGTTATAAGATTTCTCTGAGGAATATCCATATGAAGAACTCTGTTCAGTTTTCAGTGGTGTCAGACACATGTTTTGGAGCTGTCACGATGTCACATCACAATGTGCAAAACTGTTTTCAGTGGCTGTTTTTATTCTTCTATTCTTCAGAACTCATCCCATATAACTTTGGTGATGGGAGTGAGTTTCATCACCACGATGACAGGAAAAAGCAAGATCTTTGCTCTTTATTTTCCCTAAAGCTTTGATAAACAAGGACAGAACACAAACTAATGTGCTAAGTATATTTCATCTGGATGACCACAGAAGTTTACTGAAAAGAAATTTACTTTTGGGTTCAGTGTTTGTCAGCAGTATCTTCATAACACTACAAAAGTTAGAGAAGTGTGAATTTCTGCCATTTGTATTTTTGAGCCATACCAGGACTAGCATAGACACAAGTGAGACAGAGCTGAGATAAAAGGAGAAGGAAGTATAAGGCAATGAAGATGCTGTTTAATTCAAGAGCACATTCTGTTCCACTGGTAATATCAGTGTAGAGGGTACAATAATTAGTTCTCATTAATGAGCACTGAAATGGATGGTTTTAATAACAATTCATTATAATATCTGCTGGTGGATATGAGCTCAACTGGTACTAATACAACAAATGTTTAGAACAAGAAAGAGAACTCGAAAGCAAGCCCTTGAAACTGCTTAGGCTGACAGTCTGTGATGCCTAGAAACAGTGCAATATCATCTTCTGAAGTATTTGAGTACATGTAAAATTAAGTAATTAATCTTTTCAATATGTATCACTTCAAATAATCATGATATTCTAAATCAGATATTCTAAATCGTATATTTAAATGGCAAAATTTGAGGTTGCTCAAAAGCTTATCAGTGAATACTGAATTTTCTTATTAGATAGGAAAAAAATTCATAGGTTTAGTTGCCAAGAAGCACTGGCAGAAAAAGTAGCTGCTGTTCATGCAGCTGTGCTATGGAGGGTCTGTACCATGGGATTCCCATTGTCTAATATTTATGTATAATTTGGATGTACACCAAAAAAAAGAATGGGGAAACTCCAGATTCTCTGTGGATTAGGTATACTGTGAAAATAAGAATGAGTCACAGGATTCATTTATTGATATAATTCAGAAAATATTATTTTTAGGTTCCTATACACAACAGAAATATATGTGAGAGTGTTATATGTAGTTATGCTAGTAGAGATATCTTCAATAGAACCAGTGGTATTACACTCTTCTGATTTGACTGTTTATATATAGTCATGTACCTCACAGAACCAGTAGTTATATTTGCAGTTGACTTCCATTAGAATTCTCAAGGTAGTAATAATTTCTGAGCAATTTGACTGTACTTGATTTTCAGAAGCTACATGACAAGCTTTTACTTCAGAGAAAAACATTAATATTAAAGGTTCATGGAAACCACAAAATCCTGATAATGCTGATGTGGATTTTGAAAACCCATGATAATCAGGCCTAAATCAGTCTATAACGTCAGCTCATAATTGCAAAGAGTTACTGGGTAGCTAAATTTTATTTTGCTCTGTTAACTATCATTAAAATTCTTATAAAAGTTAATATCATTATTAGTAGAATGAGTCAATATAAACTGTACTAAAAATAGCCTCCCATTCTCTCTTTCCCCCTCTCACAGTACTTATATTCATGTTTTCTGTGCTCTGCCTTACTTTGCAGCCCACAGACAGCACAAATTAGCCCTGTAATTGATTCAGTAACTGCACTATTTTGAGTCAAATATAATAGCCAGGGGTAAGAGGGCAAGGAACAGGATCTAAATTAAGTTGATTTTGTTGCTGAAGCCTATATATTTTTATATCTCACCCAAAAATCTCTTAAGCAAGCAGGAAGGAATTCTATTACTTGCATTTATTAAAGGTGGGCCTTGGACACTATCTTGATTCCTTTGTTGCTCTGGTTTCTAAAAAACATTTATAATTTCTAAAAAAAAAAAAGTCATCATTTTCTTCACATAAAGGACATAAAAGTAAAAACGTCACAGAAAATGTTTCCTACATGAAGTTAATAACACAGCAATGATGTGTCTGGGCCTGCTACATACAAATGTACTTTCCCAGACAGACAATATGTTGCCATAGATTGAAGAAATACCATCTGTGACAGTAAATAATGACTAGCATTATTTAAATGAAGCAATATAACTTGTTTTGCTCATTATCTGCTTATTTCAGCACTTCTGGACTGTAAGCAAGGATTTTAAAGAAAAAAACCCAACTTAATTAAGAGCTTTTTCTCTAGGTCTATCAAAATACATTTGATCTTACAAGGGTAACACAGTCACCCTCAAAAGTAAACATCATATGCTGTTGTTGCATGAATAGATATACTGGTGCAGGAAAAAATTCAGGATATCAAGAAGGTATTTTAAACTGAATATATCCATAGAAGAGCAAAATATGAAGACTAAAAGGGTAGGATAGTGGGAGAGGAGAGAAGATTTTTTTAAGGAAACTGTTCCATAATCAGACTTCTAATTAAAACATTCAGTACCTTTCAGATTGTGCACACCAAGAATTCTTCATAAACAGGATATCTATCCTGCAGCTGTAATGCAATTTTCATTTTTCAAACAGTTTTAGCTTAGTTTTTCAGAAGAAACCATAAAATAAAATCTTTGATTTTGGATAAAGTAATTGTTCAACAGGTTGAGTTCCGTGTAGTGTAGTTTCTTCCAGTACTTCTAAAGGATTCAATTGCACTTATGCAACATTCTCCAAGGACAAAAATTAGAGTGGAAGAGCTTGTTTGTCTGAATAGGAGTAGTTAAAATTATGCATCATTGCTATCAAATTGCTATCAGATGTTCCAGCTACAAAATGTGTGTCAGAGAGGCAAACAGGCTAATGAGTCATTTGAGTAATAGCTCTCTCGAGGCCTGTGGCCTCACTTGGGACACAATTAATGTCTAAGTGACCCGAATAAAAATATTTTATTGTCTTTTAATTTTGTTCAAGGCCAACAAAGGGTGACAAATATGGTGAAGAGTCTGAAACATCTCTCTTATGAGAAATGTTGAGAGAGCCAGGACTGTTCAGCCTACGGGGAAATAGAGTCAGGGGGAAGGAGAGAGGTAAACAGGACTAAGCCAGGCTCAGACACAGGTTGTTCAAAAAGTTTGTGAACTCTCCATCCTTAGAGATACTGAAATGCCATCTAGATAAGGTGCTTTAATAAGTCAGATAAATTAATGTCCTGTGAGATTAGCTTCTGCATCCTGTAAATTCCCTATAACAAAAGTAATTTCAGTATTTAATCTCAGGTTATAAAATGCCTTAAAGCATTTGGTTTGCCAACATAAATCTCTTTTAGAGAAGTCTTGCGTTTTGCCATTCTAGATTGTTGAAAGACTTTAGGAACCAACAAGAGCTCTTCAAAGCCAATACACCACTTTATCCTGAGATTAAAGAACACATGGTCAGGTCACATCTGTTTCATTCTGTGAGCGAGTATGTTGCTGCAATCTGGAGAGGCTGAGAACAGCAGAGCAGTCATACTGAGAAATCAGGTAAATGACAGTTGTGACAATGTCCTTGGTGGCATCTATTGTATGGTCCCTGGAAGACAGGGGAATGATAAACATGATTTATCTGAACAGATTAAAATATTATCAAAATATGTCAAAACATCATTTCACTGTGGATGTTGCTGAAAAATATTTCTCAGAAGTTAGCCTGACCTGCTGTTTGAAGCCTGTGCCTTTTGAAGAACAGAGCACATAAAAAAGCAGGGAGCCTCTCTGTGGTGCTGATTTTTTTTGTCTTCCTGTGAAGTTACTGCCACATTGAACATAAGGTATGTACCAACACGAATTCTGAGCTACTAGTGCAGAGCTTGTAGTTAAATTAGCCTAGGAAGCTTTCTGTGTAGAGATCAAGTCACCAAAGGCCCCAGGGGAAAAAAAAAGGTGTGCATTATCAACATCACAAGCTCACTGCAATTTTTCAGCTCAGAACCATTTTCTAGGAAGAGATGTTGATCTAGCAAATGGACTAGATGATCTAATAAGGCATCTTTTTCCATTTCTATTCTTATCAATAGATCAGTTAAATTAGAAATTTCCTTTCAGCTTAAAAGAGATCAATTTCAAAAATCACACTGCTGTAAAAATATCTGTTTCATTTATGTTTCATAACATAAATTGTTACTGTTCTTACTTATAATTCTTACTATATTTTATTATCTGAAGAACAGAAAGAGGTGAATTTTGAAGATTCTTGGGTACCTTGTTTCATCTGGGGATATCAATGGATGTTGGGGTGAAAACAGAATTAGAGGCAGTTTATAAGTGACTTGCAAAACACTAAGCTCAGATCCAGACCTCAAAACTTCAGGGCCATTTTCATGATGAGAAGTTTATTCTTCCTGTATTCTAATAATTAATTTATTTCTGTAGTCTTGGAAGACTAGACATTAACCATAAGAGGTTATATAGATTAGATGAAATATATTAAAGTATTAAGCAAAAAAAAAAAAAAAAAAAGATTCATAAGGAGGAATAGATTTATGGTTCAGAGCACCTGGGATTTACATTATGCCTGACTCTTGGAGCAAAGACGTGCAACGTAATCCTTGGGAATAAAATTGTTCACATGTAAATGAACATTATTCTATTCAAGTTGAATGTCAGAGGTTACCTACTTTTAATTTACATTTATCCAGGTTCAAGGAGAGTTTTGTAATGATGATATATGTTAAGTCAGAGGAAATGAAAACCAAACCATCTATCTAGGGAACGTATTTTCATTGTGTTGAATAATTAGGATGTGAAATGCCAGAGGAGATATTGGTCTTAGTACTCGCTCTATAGCCTCAGTTTGATTAGAAGTTACCAGGTAACAGAAGATACTCACACTTGAAAAATCAAAGTGTTCTGAGAGAATAATGGGAATGAGTCTTGAAAAAAAAAGAGCATTTTTTAGCTTTGAAAATCTGTGCTGAGTACACGAGGAGAAATTCTTCAATCAGGAAAGTTGATTAATGTAGATAGCAAACAAACTCTAAATTAATAGATATAATTTTAAGCTTATTATCACAATATATGAATAAACCTTTTTTATGCTGCTTTAATAAACATACTAAATTATTTTCAAAGGCAAAAATGGACTTGGATATTTGGTTAAGAGGAAAAATGGAGCAAAAAGGTATCTTACTTCAGAAATTGGTTAGAATGATAGGTCAAAACACTTCATAATATAAAATATGCTATTGTGAAGTTGATGAAAAGGCCTTTAGATAAAGTGTAAAAGGAACAGAATCCTATTTCTCACACATATTCATGATTCCTTGATAAGTAAGTTCAAGGAATCTTACAATTACTTTATTTTCTCTGGACACAGAAAATCTCAGGGGATGTTGAGCACTTAATGATTTCTCCCTCAACTGTGCTCCAAAATTCAAAATATAGTCTCCAAGGAAGTATGTTTTTTTGACAATCCAAAAGATATATTAATAACTGACAACAGGAATCCTTCAGAGCATGTCCTATGTTTTTCCCTTGTGATTAGCTACAGTATATTTATTAAGCTGTTAACAATCTAAAAATTAAGGAGAAAAGCAAGTCATCCAGTCTTAAAAATAATCAATGGATGTAGGATCAGTGGAGAAAAAGAGTAACAGAAAAATGATGACAAACAAAACAGAGAAACAGTTCAAGAAAGCAACAAATAGGAAAAACAAGAACAGTTCAGGGTCAATCAACTATTCAGGGACAAAGCTGAAAGTATACTTAAAAATCTCTTTAGAAGCATATTTTATGGATTAGCTTTAGAGCAAGGTAATGTACTGACTTATAAAGCTTTCTGTTCAAATACATCCCTGCCTCTGAGCACAAGAAAAAGGAGCTCTGTGATACAGAATATATGCCAATATTTATCTTTGGCAGAGAATAAATGAATTTGAAATCTTGGTTGGTTTTTTTGTTTTGTTTTGTTTTGTTTTAAGGGGAAGTCATTATTTTAGAAATAGATTTTAAAAAGCATATTAGCTTGGGACAGCCATACAAATTGAAATTATTTTCTTATCATCACAAGCAGATACATCTGCAGTCAGTTTCCCCCTGCTGTTGACTCTCGTATCTCAGCTCTAGCCCACAGGGACTACATTTAATGATAAGGCAATTGCATCTTCATGTCAGTCTTCATTCTGTTAGCAGAGATTGCCAATTAACACCAGTTGTTTTGGTGATTTTTGTGTTCTAGATGCTCATCCAGGGGCATTTGACTTCTGCTGGTGACGTGTACTTCACCTCTGAGCAGCTGCCAGATGGTGACAGGTCAGTCTTTATCCCCCTCTGCTGCATTCAAGACCATGCATTAGAGCTAAAAGATGGTTTTTATAGTCTTCTGAGTATCTCATTTCATGCCCAGGTGTAGGGAATGAGAAGGAAAAAAAAAAAAAAAAAGAGTAGGGGATAAAATTCAACAGAAATGTAAAAATACTTCTTTCTTGGTTCTCCCCCATGTTGATAAATACTTTCTATGACAATTTTAGTGCAAGGAAATGTGTCAGTATATTTAGTTTTTCACTGAAGACTGGGAGTAATACGTTATGTTTTGGAGATCAATGAACTTAAGCTGATGATTTTAGAAAACCCCCTACATCAGGTAGAAATAAGATTGGCTAAAAAGAAAACCTAAAAGAACTGGAACAGAAAAGAAGTATGTTATCTACAGATGATGTAAGACAGTTTCAGCAATATAGAAAGTATAAGCTTTAGATTTATTCAGCTTTCTGCTTTAAAGGATTTGATGGTTTAAGGAATGAAGTTTACAAGCAAGATGATAAACACATTAATTACTAAGGCTTTAAACACTGCAAAGGTTGTGAGAAAGGATTTTCTTTCTATTTCAGTAGTTCTCAGAGAAAAAAAAAGGGGAAAAATAATCCTTTTAGAAAGGAAAGTTTATCATAAGACTTCATGAGTGTTTTGAACCATTACCTCAGTTTGGCAGAGATTAATCTTTCAAAATTATAGATGTTTGTGTTTGAGCTAATTACTTTATACTTCTGCTATAGTCAGTGGAGAGTAATAGCTCCTTTTAGGGAATGATTCATCAAGTCCTCATGCAAAAGTTCTAAAATAGTTTAGGTGTACTTCATTAAAAAATGCTTATTTCTCTCCTTTGGCTATGAAGGAAGCCTGTAGTGATTATGTCAAATAGTTATGACAGTTTTTCTTCAGTAAAAAGTAAAGTAAATGGGCACTCTTGTGCCCAAAACCAATAATATAAAATCCATTTCATAATATGTTGTTAACATTGTTTGTTTGATTTAGAAAAGGGAAGCCTCATATAGTATATTATAATGCTCTTCAAAGTAGAGAAAAAAGATTGCAGTAGTCGTTTTCTTGTAGGTTACCTGAAGAGAAGGCATCATTTGCAAAAACTTTTCTTAGGCAAGAAAAGACTGTAGGAGCTCCTAAAAAAAATAATATCAAGTGTAATACAGAGATTATAAAGATCTCTATTACCATAGATGTTTGAGAATTTAATGAATATTGAGAGGCATATTATATAATTATGGATCATTATTTATCGTTTGCTTGATGCCTTGAAAATATGATTGTTCCTGATAGTATTTTGTTTTCAACACTTTGGAAGTGACCTGTCTTTCAAAATAATTTATTCTACTTTTTCTGTCCATTTACTCATTAATAATAGGATGATCAGAAAGGAGTCTGAAATTCATAATAATCTTTCTGGTAGTTTATGGAGATTATTTCTGCAGACCAGTGAAATGACTGTGATTTGTTCTACATTCACACAGTGTACAAATTATATATATTGGTCCTAGATATCCTGCAATAATAAAATAATACATATGGAATATATGCCTTAAATTCAGAAGAAGTTTGTGAGTGTGAAAATCTGAAGGTAGGGAAACTGGAGGGAGAATGTATGTAGAACTGTTAAGAGTTGTAAACCTTCATGAATTAGGAAAAATATAGGTCAATTATTGAATGGATACTGATTCTCACTTAAAAAAACCCATGTTCTGTAATCAGAGATCAAAAAAGACTTGTTTAAATACTAGCAATATGTTTTACTCATGATGACTCATAAAAGTTACAGAAAGAAAATGAGTAGATATGTGAACACTAAAACTCTAATTTTTTTTTTGCTATTTTATCAGTTACACTTGTCATTTGAATTTTGGACTCATTTTGAATGTGATTTATTATTCCTTTCTAGACTGATGAAAGTGAGATTGTGGTGTTGCTGTAAAGAGTGGTAGACAAAGAAAGTTGGTGAAAACCAGAGGGATCTCTGGCGTGATTAGGATTCCTAGGTGTTAGAAGTGGGAATAAATTAGATATGCCTTGCAGCCTACCTTTGCTTTAGTATTGTACTATAATTTATGGAATAATATTTTACTACTGTATGAGCAGAAAGATAATTATTGTATCTCTAAATGAAATCTGAAAGTAAACAGGTATTAATTCAAAACATATTTAGTGCTTAATTAACCTTTTTCCTTGTTTGCCTAGAATACAATCTGTATACATTAATGCATCAGTATTTCATAAAATGCAATTACGCTGAGAACTGAGCACTGTGCATCATTACTAGCTTAAATTTATCTTCAATGCAAAATCCACTTTTAAATAAAACTGCATGCAAATACATTTACAAATGGATGCAAATGTTATTATTGTATTTCTGACTTGAACTTTTAATTTAAAGTAGCAGAGAAAAAGGGAACATCTGCATGACTTTCCTAAGTCAGATAATGAAACCAATCATGTGTACAAAGCTTAGGTTTAAGTCTAAGTCAGTCATTAAAATAAGAAATGCAAACAATATATCAAAAATGAAAAAATTAATGTATGCCTTCAAGCCTACAATTATTTTACATAGTAATGGCTTCTGGAAAGCTTAAATGTTTCATTATATTCTGTATAAACGAATAGAAGTCATCAGTGTAATCAGCATAAAGAAACAGAACTCATATTCTTAAATGAGTGTAAACCACTTCACAACACGCATTCCTGAATTTGCACGATGCCATTACTTGAGCTCATACTCCAGTACTCATTTTGCTGATATTTTTACAGGAAACAAAATACGTTTTTAATCACCTTACACAAATCATATTGAGTGGGTTAAATATTATTTAATTTCAGATATCTACACAGTTCATTAATCACTTGTGGCTTCCTCTCCCTTGTGTGCAGAAGTAGGTGCTTGTTAAGGTGTTATTAATCTGATTAAGTGTAGGCACCAATATGGTAATCTTCCCAGTTCTACAGTGAGCTGCACTGAACTTTATTTTGTGCAAACTGATGACTTAGGAGTATCTTTTATAATGATATCCCATCTTGATTCAGACTGTGAAGTACAGAGCTATCAGGTATAGAAAATTGTGTCACAGCCTGAAACAGCAACTTTATACCAACTAGATGTGAGATCCAATTCACCTGACTTTGCCATTTACAATTCAGGTCTTTTGTCTAAACTAGCTAAATATACTTCCTGTGTAAATGAATGGAGGGAGATTCATACCTCTAGGAAACAACTATGATAAGACACCTACCTTAAGACAGATTAAATTCTTTTTCTGACATGCTTGTCTCAGCTGACTGCATAAATGGAATGGATAACTAACTTATCCAGGCTGTATAAATTGTACTCTACTGATAATAAATGACTCAGAATAAAACAAGTCATCACTTGAAAAGAAACTAAACCAACCCACCACAACTTCTTACATTTATATTAGTTTGTTTTGTCAGTTTCCTGCAGTTTTTGCACGTTTCTTTTTAACAAAACTCCTGCAAAATTCCTCAAGAGGGACTTCAAAATCCTGTTTTTTCCAAGTTTACTTGTCGTGCATCCCCTTATTTCTTCATTCATGTAGACAAGTGATCTCCATTGTGCAGGAATATAGATCACAAAGACAGCTAATGATATTGTTAAAAGGTCAGTGGACCATAATGCAGACAGTGTGTGTCCAGTAGCAGGTACAGCTAATACAGATGCTTAGTGGTATATGTTTTTACCTTTCCAGATGTTCAGATCTATCCATTGCTACTTCAGAACATTTTAAACTCTACTATGAAAGACTGTTAAGTGTGATGGTATTTCATTTTTTGCCTTAGCAAATCCTGTTTTCCTGAAAAATACTAGTGAATAAAAGATAAAAATGTAGAAATTGACTACAGTCAATCTTCATGTATTATTCAATATTCTGCTGTGTGTATGCAGTATCTCAGTGTTCTTTAATTAGCTACCTTGGGCAGAGAAGACCTAGTTTAGAATGTTGAAAATAATAGGTTTCAGAGAGCAATTAAAGGCAAATATGGGATTAGATTTCCGTGTGCAAGGGGACAAGCACCTGGCATCATTTCAGTTATAGTCCTATACATTATTTAATTGTGAGATGGAAAATATTAAATAATCCAGAGCTGAACTAATTTCTTTAAATTTGCTTTTAATTGACTAACTCTTTGGGAAGAAAATACTTCAGAACAAAGAAACTTTTCTCCACAAGGAAAAACACCTCATGCCCCACTGAGAAAGTTTGTGGTTTTTTTTGAGTTACTAATGAAAAATAAAATCTTCAATGTGTGTGTGTTAAAGAGTTATCCTCTGTAATTACCCCACGAGTATTTCATTGTACACAAGAATGAACAATGAAAAAGTCCAAGACTGACAATGAAAAATCCTGTCTCAAAGTTATATTCTTATTTTTATATCTTTCTCATTTTTTCTTTGGTTATACTTAATGTTGGATATCTAATTTTTTAATTTTTTTTTTTAAGTGTCATTTAAGTGTCAGGGCCTGGTTTCCATTAGATATCCCCAAACTGTACCAGTACATGGTACAGCCTTCTAGTGTATCAGCCACTCTTCCCAGTTTTGGATCATCAGCAAACTTGCTGAGGGTCACTGTGTCCCTTCATCCAGATCACTGGTGATGTTGAGTAATGACCCCTGGGGAACCCCACTAGAGACAAGTCACCAGCTGGACTCAATACTCTTAGTTGTATGTAAGAGAAAAAAACAAAGACACTTTAAGGTGGACATTGTAAATCTGTTGTAAAATGATGGTGTTTGCTAATTCTGCTTTGCTCACAGACCCTCTTTCACAGTTCATATATAGAGTGAAAAAAAGAAAATTTAAATGAAAAAAAGGAATTGAGAAGTCTATAAATCATCCTCTCTTTTAGTTTTTTATTTATTGCAGTATCTTTCCTACTGAAAGAACAGGCCCTAACTTTACTCATAGGTAGCTTTAATCAGTCCTGCCAATCAGTTTATTTTTTTTAAAGGAAAAGCTTACACAAACAGATGGGCTTTGCAGCAAGTCTTTAAGGTCACCAAGTACTGGCTGTAGTGAAATGAGAAGTAAGATCCCTCATGAAGGACATCTTGTTTCAAGTGGGAAACAGCTTTCATTCAAGTGATCATGAATGTCATGGTAACGCAAGAAAAAGAGAGTTCTGGGAAAGAAAAGTATTCTTGTAAACCGGGAGTTGATTCTATAGCTGTCACTCATACCTGCACAGATTGTGCCCTGTGGACTCTGGGACTTAGTGGTCTCTGAAAGAATGATAGAAAAGAAAAAATACATGGAAGAAAATAAACAAGACTACCAAAAGTCACAGCCTGAGATGTGGAAGTGAGTATACAGGTAAAAGTTCCCTGAAGCATCCATGCAGTGGCAAGGGACATATATTAATCTATTGGAACTGCTAAGAAGGTTGGCTGCTCCAGCTTGTTTTCTAGGATTAAATTCAGGACAGGACAATCAGTCCTGAAAATTGTTGGTAAAACATGTCCACAAATAAAACAGGTATAATATTAATCAAGGACACTGGATGAACAAAGGTAATTAACATCTGGCTTTGCAGTCTGGTGTGAAAATATCTTTTGTTTTTTAAAAGTGTTTCTTTGAACTATAGCACTGCAAATGATTCTGGCCAAAGAAGTATGCTTGACAAGCAGGAAGAATGCCTGAATTAGATGTATACCATTGGTCTCAGAAGAGTTTAGAAAGAAGTAATAGTGAATTACAAAATTCTATATACTAAGTATGTATTTTATGCATTACAATGCTCATTAACAATGAAGGAAATTTACTACTAGTGTGATTATATCTTACGGAATTATAAAACTAATAAGAAAGCCCCGCTTTGCTCTGCAAATGGACATTAAGAGCCTCTTTTCTCAAATATAAATTGCAGTTTATTCTTTCTGCTTCCACTTCCTACACACGTGCAAGGTATGCACAAGATGAACAGCAGCTCTCTGAGATATGGAAATTTGCCTGATTGGTTTATACTATATGGGAAAAAACAGATTGCATCTAAAACTTTAGTAGCAGCTATGGAATCTTTATATAAGATTGATTTTAATATAACATCTAACAGCATCCCTCACCTTTAAACACAAGAGTATGCTGTTGATTTTGGTGGAATGTATATGCTCCTAGATAAGCATGTACTAAGAAAAATGCTGCTGAATAAAGGTCAAGGCTCTCTTAATCCTTATCAATAGGTTTTGCCACTTCATAAAGAGCCCATCGAAGTAATTCTGTGCGTCTGCTGCAGACTGTATACGAGTTCTGATGAAAATGAAGGGGAACGTATTTGCTCTCTAGTGTTTTGCTTTGTATGCTAGTGATATATTCAATAGTAGAAAAACATTCGATTAGAGTGTTTCCCAAGTGTGATGGATGCTTGCCTTCCTGTTCAAGAAGCTGCAAAATACTGGGGGCAGAACCTCAGCTGTTGAAAAATGTCATACTCGAGTTACTTCAGTGAAGAAACAACAGTTTACACCACCTGAGGCTCTGCTCTGCCACGGATTTGCTTTCTCTGTTCTTTAGATTTGATGTTGACTTCAATGCAGAGGTTGCAACCATTTTGTTCTCAATATAATTTCATTCACTGTGGAGAGCAACATCAACTCCGAGACTTCTGTTTCATGGTGTTGAAGTTTTCTTACTGAGTAGTACAAATCAGTCAGTATGGTTGCACACATTTATTCTGTGTATGTTTATAATCCAGACTCCTTCAGAAGGAACTATTTGTTTATACACATTGCAGAAACCAAAATCATAGAGGCCTGGTCTTTAAATTCTTCATGTACAAATGGGACTACAAAGTTATTTCTTATGAATTAGAATTTAATTATTTAGCATTCCTGGTTAAGTGTCAGAAAAAGCTCATGCTTACACAAGGCATGAAGGCCACTTGTTCCTTTTTAAAGATCTTTCTTATAATCTATATGTATAGCTTCTTGTATTATTGCTTGTAAAACTAGTTTGGAATAATATCCTGTTCTTCCTGCTGATTACATTTATAATGAAGACCAAAGTTCACTTGTTGAGCAGATATAAAACTGACAGAAAGAATTCAATGGGAACTCAGTTCACAGAAGATTTGAAATGAAAGCGTTTTTTATTGCTCTTGATTCTTTATTATAGACCGTTTAATTCCCTTAAGTGGAATTAGAAATGAGGCAGAAACAAGTTGGGCTTGTGAGCAGTGGTATATAATTATGGTTGGATTTTATGGTTTTAGAGTGCAACCTGTCTCAAAAACTCTAAATGTGCAGTGTGTAAGTGAATATTCTTATTTATACACAGAAGTACCCTTAATTTCAGTCGTTAGCCAAGCTAAACTAGTTGAAACCCTGTGCATACATCATGCTACAAAAGCTGCAATTTGTAAAAATTCATCCTCAGATTGGTCAAGGCAGCTTTTTTATTATGGTAAATATCTATCTGTCTATCTATCTATCTATCTATCTATCTATCTATCTATCTATCTATCTATCTATCTATCTATCTATCTCTCTATCATTTCTATTTTTTTTTTTAAATGAAGGTTTGAATTTCTTCAATCCCAAAGGGCTTTAACTAAAATTAATCCCTTAAAAACATAGAAACATCAACTGTTTTACACTGATTTACAATCTACAGAAGTATATGAATAGTGATTATTATTTTTTTTTAATTGCATTTCTGTATGGATAATGGAACTGAGATTTTCATGTCTGTATTTTTTATAAACAGTGTTTAACTAATTTATATTTTGGTTAAATATATGGCTTCCATCTCATTTTAGGTGCCTGAGTTCAGGTCATACCAATAAATTCAAAAAGTCACCATTAATGATAATGGAATTAGTAAAGTTCAATAGATGACAAAGATCATTTGTTGATCTGATACAGCCATTTGCTGTATTTGGAAAAAAAAATACTGCCTGAAGAAAGAAACATTTAAAACTAGTGTTATATTAACCATCTAAAACACATATTGAAGGTCTAAAACTAGTGTTATATTGGCCTTTCAGTCCAAACACATGTGCCATAGAATAGCCACTGTTTTCCCAAATGTGTCACAGTATACCAAGTTTTTTTTTCCATATCCTTTTTTTTCCCCTTTGTTTTGAGCTTGCCATTCAGTGAAAGTCTTAACACATCCAAATTCTTTGGAAGTATGACCTCAGAGAAAAATTATATTTTCAGATAGATGAAATATCTGAAAATTATATTTTCAGAATTAGGTTTAGTCTTTTTCTGCTCCTTGTCTACTCAAAAATTACAATTACTGATAAAGTTAGAAATCTTTTTCAGGTAAATGTGTGTTTGAAAAAAACAATAAGATAGTGTCATATTACCATTCTCTCCACTTTTTTTTTTTTTTTCTTGAATTCAGCTCAGTGTATGTGAGGATATTTAGCTTTTCTGTTCTAGTTTATATAATCATTGTAACCTTGACCCTTGAAATGGCAGAGTATCTCCATTGCTCCAGGAGATGAGCTTTGTATGAGTATACTTGACCATGAGCATATTTAAGAAGGTTAAAGCACTTAAATGCATTTAAAGCACTTGATGATCTCATTTACTCTCATGGAACTACTCAAGATGGATGAAACAATTGGATGCCAGACAGATTTTACATGTGATGTGCTTTCCTTTCCAGTTCTACACCACTACAGATGGCTTGCTGATTATAAATTTTTGAAGTGAGCACCCTTGTCTTCATATTTACATTCAATGTATGTGCATGGACACACCCAAATTACATAGATATGCAAATATACATGCCCATGCACATGCATATATCATTTACATACAAATGAATTATAATAT